>JAJLVB010000088.1:0-46304 GCA_030570135.1 Pichia deserticola | reverse complement strand
AAAAAAAAAAAAGAGAAAACACAAAGCGAACAGAAAAATAATATTGTATGGATAAACAACCAAATATTTAAATATTTAATGTTTCTGCCGTATAAGTGATGGCTTAAACATTTATTAGTAATAAATTGATAGAAAAGGGAAATTAACTAGTATGGAAGGAATAAAGAAAGCATATTTCGAACAAATCAAAGAGCAAGAGTTTCCAATGGATTTAATAGGACTTTTAATTTTAATTAACTATCTTTTTACAATAACAGTTGATAACTACAACAACAATTATAAAATTCATTTAATGAATAACTGTAACAAATTAACAAATTAATTAAATTGATTAGTTAATTAATCAATAACATTTCGTTTTACACGTTACCAAAGAAGGAAGTTTTCTTCTACACAATATTTCATTTTAATTTCTTGCTGAGTGAGTGAGTGAGTGTTTGTTTGTTTGTTTGTTTGTTAAGCCGGTTTTTTCTCGCGGGACTTAAAAATTAACTGTTTTTTCTTTTCTTTTATTGTTAAATAACTAATTTTATAATTATAATAAATCGATTAATTTATTTAAAATTATATTGTTTCAACTAATTTCAAAATCTATTTTAAAGAATTTAATTTAATTTAATAATGAAATATTATTAAACTATTTAAAATAAATTTTAAAACACCAAATGGCTTTATCTATTTATAATTTTTTAATTTATTTTGAATAGGCTCATTTTATAAACATCATATATATTATATATTTTATATTATAAATATTTACGAAATATTAAGGATATTGAGATTTGAAATTTTGATTGAAAGTTATTTTATATCTAATTTTTTATTATATTTAAACAATTTTCAATAATTATTATTATTATTGTTATATATATATATATTAATTGTTATATTGCTAAGAAAGGGGTATTAAAAATTAAAAATAAAAAAAAATAAAAAAAAATAAAAAAAAATAAAAAAAATAAAAAAAATAAAAAAAATAAAAAAAATAAATAAAAAAAATACAGCCGTATAAAAAGAAATTTTTTAATCTATCAAATTTTTTTAAATAACTCAAAAAAGAATAAAAACTGACTAAAATAATTAAAAGTAATTAAAATTTCTGATTTGTTCAAATAAAAGGCTGTAATTTTTTTAATCAGATGACTGTGGAAAAATATATATATATATATTATATTTTAACTTTTTCCCGGGATAGGAGGGTTGTCTATATATAAGAAAGTATATTAAGGAGTGAAAAAAGATACTGATAATAGAGGTTTACTTAATTAAATTAATTTAATTTATTGATTTATTTTTAATTTACCGATCAATCTAAATTTTTAATTAGTAAAAAACTGATATAAAAAATTATCAATTAAAATCAAATTGCGTAATTAATTGTAAATTAAATTAAATTAAATTAAATTTTATGATTATATGCTACGTATCAATAACAACAACAATGAAGTCAATTATATAATATAATTTTGAATGACGGTTTTAATTTTCCCTTTAATTTTTTTTTTTCATTATTTCATTTTATAATTAAATATTTGAATTTTATATTATCATAAGAATTAATGTTTTAGATTATATTTAAATAATTAAATGAATAATAATTTAAAAATATATATATATATATATAAATATATAAATATATATTTATATTATAAATTGTGTAATGATTTCAGTTTTAGCCTTTTCATTGAACCATAATAAAAATCTTTAAGTCATAGAAATTCAAACACGTTAAATTGATTAAGTGATATTCTATATTCTCTTTATCATCTTACTTGCTACATCATGTAATATTATTTTGAAAGGCAGAAGGAGGCGAGGTAAGGTAAGGTAAGGTAAGGCAAGACAAGGCAAGGCAAAGCAAAACAAGGCGATTATAATAAAATAAAGATAAATGTTTATATTTCGCATTTTTGAGTATTTTCTAAAATAAATCAGAATCAGAATCAGAATCAGAATCAAAATCAAAATCAGAATCAAAATCAAAATCAAAATCATTATTATTTATTATTATTAGTAACTTTTATTGTTTTAAAAGACAATAGAATTAATGTAGTTTTTTTTTTTTTTTTTTTTTTTTTTTTAACAATCTAATAGCATGTGGTTTTATTTAATTTATTAATTTATTTTATTTTATTTTATTTATTTATTTTATTTTTAACATTTTTTATGGATTGGTTACTAGGTATTATTATTCTTTATTTTTTATTTCTTTTTCGTTACTTACTTCAAATATACAATGGAATTAAAAATTATTTTCAGTTTTCAATTTCATTATTTTGTTTTCTTTCTTGCCACTTCTCTCCGTTTGTCTTTTATTATTATTATAATTATTTATGATTTTGACTTTCAAATATTTATTTAACTATAAATCATTCCCCCTTTTTTCTCCATTTAACAATCTTCTTCAACGTATTTTTCGTTCATTTTCATTTTCATTTTCATTTTCACTTCCCTTTTCCTTTTCCTTTTCCTCTCTCTTCCACTTTTGTATTACTTTTCAAATTTATCACTTATTTATTTTAAATTTTCTTTCCCTTTTCTTCTTATTCATTTATTTAGATAATTATTCCTTTGATCTGTTAATTAAGATCTCTCATTTTATCTAATATTTCATCTTTCACCTTAATTAGTTATAAATTAATTAATTATACTTCATTATTAATACTATATTAAAATTTAAAATTAAATAACTATAAATAAATCGAAAACTTAAATTTTAATGAAATAAATAAATAAAATAATAAAATAATAAAATAATAAAATAATAAAATAATAAAATAATAAAATAAGTATGTCCTCATATGATAAAAAATTTATTCAACAATGTGCAGAAACTTGGATTGCAATTGGTACTTGCGCTGATACAATAGGTCAAGTTGAAAAAGCAGTTGAAGCATTTTCAACTGCTTTAAGATATACTCCAAATAATGCAAAAGCTTTAACACATTTAGCTCATGTTTATAGAACAAGAGATGCATATGCTGAAGCAGCTGATTTATATAGAAGAGCTTTAGCTTTAGATCAACATAATGGTGAAACTTGGGGTTTATTAGGTCATTGTTATTTAATGTTAGATGATTTACAATCAGCTTATACAGCTTATCAACAAGCTTTATTAAATTTACAAAATTTATCAGTTCCAAAATTATGGCATGGAATTGGTATTTTATATGATAGATATGGTTCATTAGAATATGCAGAAGAAGCATTTGTAAGAGTTTTAGAAATGGATCCAAATTTTGATAAAGCAAATGAAGTTTATTTTAGACTTGGTATTATTTATAAATTACAAGGTAAATTACAAAAAGCTTTAGAATGTTTTCAATATATACTTAATAGACCACCAGCTCCTTTAACTCAAACAGATGTTTGGTTTCAAATTGGTACAGTTTTAGAACAAAATAGAGATTTTACAGGTTCAAAAGAAGCTTATGAAAGAGTTTTACAATCAAGTCCAAATCATTCAAAAGTTTTACAACAATTAGGTGGTTTATATTCACAACCTGAAGCTCCATTTTATGATTTAGATATTGCATTACAATTATTAAATCAATCAATTGAATTAAATAATTCAGATGCTCATTCTTGGTATTATTTAGGTAGAGTTTATATGTCAAAACAAGATTATCCAAATGCTTATGAATCTTTTCAACATGCAGTTAATTTAGATTCAAGAAATCCAACATTTTGGTGTTCAATTGGTGTTTTATATTATAAAATTTCACAATATAAAGATGCTTTAGATGCTTATACAAGAGCAATTAGATTAAATCCTTATTTATCTGAAGTTTGGTATGATTTAGGTACATTATATGAAACTTGTAATAATCAAATTGGTGATGCATTAGATGCTTATAGACGTGCTGCATCTTTAGATCCAGAAAATCCTCATATTGCTGAAAGATTAATGCAATTATCAAAATATGAAAAAGAAGGTGGTTCTTTACCACCACCTGTTCAAAATCAACATCAATTATCAATGCCATCTCATCAAATGATTCAACAACAACAACAACAACAACAACAACAATTAACTCAACCAAATGGATTAACAATGGGTAAACCATTTCCAGTTGGTAATTCACCAAATTTAATTCATCAAGCTCAAATTCAACAACAACAACAACAGCAACAACAAAATGAACTTGCACAAGCAGAAGCACAAAGACAAGCAGCAGAAGCACAAAGATTGGCCGAACAACAACAACAGGCAGCGGCAATAGCTGCTGCCGAGGAAGCTAGAAAAGCTGAGGAAGCAAGAAAGGTTGAAGAAGAAGCTGCTAAAAGACAAGCTGAATTACAGAAAAAGGCAGATGAGAAAGCCAAAAGAGATGCTGAAGAAAAAGCCAAAAGAGATGCTGAAGAAAAAGCAAAATTAGAAGCAGAGGAAAAAGCTAAACAAGCAGAGGAAAAAGCTAAACAAGAAGAGGAAAAAGCTAAACAAGAAGAGGAAAGAGCTAAACAAGAAGAGAAAAGAGCTAAACAAGACGCTGAAGAGAAAGCTAAATTAGAATCTGAAAAAGAAGATAAAAAAGACGAAGAACAAAAAAAATTAAATGAAACTAAGAAAGAAGAAATACAAGAAAATGGTAATACTGATAAAATAGTTGAAAAACCAGCAGATACTAAAGAGCCAGTTGAAGAATCAAAGGAAATTAAACAAATTTCAGCAATCAACGGTGAGATTAAATCTGTTGAAGAAAAAACTGGAGATTCTTCAGAAAATAAATCCAAAGAAGAATCAAAAGAAGTAGAAACAAATGAAGTTAAAGATAATCAAACTAAACAAACTGAAGAGCCATCATTAGAATCTAAGGGAGAAAAAAGACCACGTGAAGAAGAAAATTCAAATTATTTAGCTAATGGTGAAAAGAAGGCAAAGGTCGAAGAATCTAATGAATACAAACCAACTGATAAACCTATTAATCAGAATGATGATAAAATACCAGAAAATAAATCAACCTTGAATGGTGAATTAGATGGAGCTAAAGAAACAATTCAATTGAAGCCAATGGAAGTTGATGATGTTGCTGAGCTAAAAAATATTGCTAAAGATAAAGAAGAAGAAGAGAAAAAAGAAGATAACGAAAATGGGACTACAACAAATGGAAATAAAGTCAGAGAAATTGATGAAGATGAAAATTACGATGATTAAATGATAATGACACTAAAAAACTAAAATTAAAACTAAAATTAAAATTGTAATATATTACTATGATAGGTACTGTAAAACAAAAAGAGACGAGTTCATTGTATATTATATATAAATTTGTATCTATGTATGTCTGTGTTTATATATTCGAAGCTATTAAAAAAAAAAGGAAATATAAATTGAAATTATTAAAGTGATCAGTAATCATTGATTTTTTTTAGCATCCTGGAAAGTGATTCAAAAAAAAAAAACAGCTGTGTAACATTATCTATTCTACAACTGAGTTTAAAAATTCGGCTATTTTCTGTATAACTTTTACTTTTATTTCATCAGGTACACTTTGTATGCCTTTAGCCTGTAATGTTGAAATCAGCTTATTGAATTGTAAATCTTTATCGTCCGTTTTTTCAATAGTTTGCTCCGTTAACTGTAAAAAGTTATCATACCAACCAGAATTTCGAAGTTCTGTTTCGAGTAGTGTATAAATTTCTTTGTATTTACCTGACGATACCAGCTCAGATTGGATACGAGTATAAATATCAGACATGAGTTGTTATAAGTGTTATCTAATTTTTAAATATATAAATAATCAGACCAAACAAAATCACTTCAATGTGATAGTTCTTCAGATTTCAAATTAGGAGTAAAAATAGAAAATATTAAAAAAAAATATGAAAAGAAGGAAAAAAAAAAGGCGGATCAATTAATTTCTATTCGTGCTTCTATCAAACTTATCTGCTCTATTTACACCATCTGCCTGACTCTGTTTAACTAATACGTTGAAACTAATATATATATATATATATAGTAAACTATACTTGTTGATTATTAAATGGTTTAATACATCTGTTAAAGTGCATATTAATTATATCATGGTATCATTCACTATACAATCGTTTACTAAAGGGATCAATACTAGATGCACACGTGACTTTGTGTTACGTAAGCGAGGTTGAAACGGATATTATGAAATGATATGAGTCTTTTAATATATTCATGTAATAACAATAAGGAAAAATAATTAATAATTACACGTTAGTTATCTTTTGATATAATATCAGGTTATGCCGGTTCTTTCATAATCTCTCTTTTTATAAATGATATCATTATATTCAAAAAGACATTTTGGTTTTATATATAGAACAATGTCAACATCTTCTAAAACAGTTTATAAAGAAGCAGGAAATTTACTTAATCCTAAAACTACAATTGCAAAAGTTACATCACAAACTCCATTAGAAAATAAAGATGCAAGATTTATTAATTTAGAAAAACTGGAATATATTTCACCAATTGGTCAAAAGGGAGTATGGGAAATTGCAAGGCGTACTACAAGGCCAAAAGGTTCCATTTGTGATGCAGTTATTATAATTCCTGTATTAAAATATTCAAATGGTGATAAAAAGTTAGTTTTTGTAAGACAATTTAGACCACCAACTGGTGGTATTTGTGTTGAATTTCCAGCAGGTTTGGTGGATCCAAATGATACAATTGATGAATGTGCATTAAGAGAATTAAAAGAAGAAACAGGTTATGTTGGTACTATTCGTAAAAGAACAAATGTAATTTGGAGTGATCCAGGTTTAAGTGATGCTAATAGTGTAATTGTTTGGGTTGATGTTGATATGGAAAAGGAAGAAAATAAGAATCCAATTCCACATTGGATGGATAATGAAGTTATTGAAGTTGTTACAGTTAGAACAGTAGATTTGGAAAAAACAATGGATGAATGGTTTGATCAAGGCTATATGATTGATACGAAAATTCAAGCTTTCCTGATTGGTATGTGCATGCAATAATTTATTTTACATAGTATTAATATATAGATATTTAGATATTTAAAATTATATTTAAATTTAATTAGTTTAGTTGTTTTTCCAGCATATAATAATCAGGTTCAATTATTTTACCATTTCGTAGTACTTTATCAATTTCACTATCAGGATGTAATTTATATCCAAAACGGTCATATAGTTTCCTAGCACCTTTATTGGCACTGAAAACAGTTAATCCTATACCACTTAATAAAAGGTTTGGATCATTTATATCATCATAGTCTTCTTTAAAATTTTTATACCATAATTTTTTCACTTTTCCTGACTTATTTATAGATTTTACAATTTTTTCTAATTTTTCCATTAAAAATGAGCCAAATTTTAAATTTCTATATTTCGGATCCAATTGAATTTCATAAAGATATAGCAAATGAAGATCAATTTCATTTATTATTTTAACAGATAAAAATCCCAATAATTTCTCAGTTTCTTCTAATCTGAATAAAATATATACCAAACCAGGTTCTAACATTTCTTCCCTTTTAGCAGTTTTCCACTTTCTTCCATTGACAGTTTCATATAATTTTCCCAAATTTAAATTCAATAATTTTAAACATTCTTCAAGTTCATTATCAGTTATTTCTTTAACTATATCTACTTTTAACTTAGGAATACTGGGACATTTTTCTAGGATAATCTGAGGATCAAGAAGCTCGCTTATACTTTTAGCTAATATATTGGCTTCTTTATATTCGATTTCACTGGTCATGCAAATGGATGAAACTTGAAATTAGAAAATAAAACTTGATTATAGAAAATAACAAATAAGCAAATCTTATAAAAATACTTTTTCCAAAAACTTGAATTTCCGCATACGGAAATTTTTTCCAATTTATTTGTACTTTACAGTCTTAATAATTTCGAATTTCAACTTGATGTCAATTTCTAGTTCCCTTTCTTTTCTATGTACCATATTTTATAAGAATTGAATTCCGTCTCTGATTCATTGAGTTGATATATTTGGCATATAAGTTTAATGTTAAAGTTTGTAAAAACTCATAATCTTTTTTTGGTTCATAAAAATAATTTAAATTTTTTAAGAAATTTTTAATTTGCATATAAAGACCATTTTTGAGAAATTTTAACTTTAACATTAAATAGTTGTTCAAATTTGTCTATATTATTATCATATAATTAAAGAGTAATAAATAATATAATTCAACAATTATTTATGTTGACATGTTTTACATGTTAAAAAGTGATACATTTATTCCTTAAAGGCTCATCATTTTTTTATGACAAAAGTTTTGTCATACATATATATATTCAATACCTGATTAATTTTTTTAGAATTTTTATAGAACAAATTAGTTTTAAGTTCATTTTTTAGTATACCTTAGTACAACTTATATTTAGTTTGTTAGACTATACAGAAAATATTTATATAATAACTATACAGTTCAATATTGTAATTTTTCGACTTTAACAGTTTCGACTGCTGCATCATCAACAAACCAACAAATACCACCTCTAACAACTTTAACTAATTTATTAACTAATGCACAAGGTAATTGACTATTTGGATTTTCAAAAATATCCTTTAATGCAGTTTGTTTACTTTCACCAGTTGCAACAAAAGCTAAAGTACCACATTTTGATAAATATTTTAATGTTAAAGTAATTCTTCTTGGTGGTGGTTTTGGAGAATCATATAATGAGGCGACATTTAAGCTTGTTTCATTCAATAATTTATGACCAGGAAATAATGAACAAGTATGACCATCAGGTCCACAACCTAATAAAACTAAATCAATACCTTCAGTTGGTAATTTTGCTTCATAATCTTGTGCAATCTTTTCATCCGTTATATGATCAGTTTGATGAATTAATGATTCATTAATTGTTACAACTGTTGGACCAATAACACCTTCATGTGCCAATTGTTCTAAAACTTCTTTTTCAAAAGCTCCAAAATTTGAGTCTTTATCATTCAACGGAACAACTCTTTCATCACTGAAATAAATAACCCATTTAGACCATTTGACATCTTTATTTTTTAGTAATCCCTTAGCTAAAATATTAATTAATGAACCACCGCTAATTGCAATAGTGAATTGATCTTTTGTTGATAAAACTGCATCTTGTTGTGTGATTATAAAATTAGCTAATGATTTAGCAATTAAATCATTATTTTTGTATGAGTAAACTTTAACCATTTTTAATAAATATCTTATTTTTTTTTCTTTGGATATTAATTCTTCAAAATAGGAAGAAAAGAAAGGTTTTATAAAAAATATACCAAATATTGTTAACTATTTCAGATTATTGTTGTAAGTCATCATCTACTTTATAGCTCCCACTAATATAAACAGTCTCCACCACGCAAATCTCTTAATTACACAGCCCATCAATGACCAAACGAAACGGAGATATTTCGGGGGGAGTGGTGTGCACTCTTCAACATGAATTTTCAGTTTCAATTATGTAATATTGTAATGTGGTATTAAAATAGGTATAAAATGCTAGATTAAATTCTATAAATTTTACATGCAGATATTTTATATATTGGTTAATTAACAAACTTTCATATTATGCTTGTGTATTTAATGCAAATTGTTAATGTTGTTAATTTTTTAAAAATTATTGACATTTATTCTCAATATCCTCATTATCCTCATCTTCATCATCACTAAAAGCCAGTGATTGGAATATATCATTTTCGTTTAGAGGTTGAGCAATATTAATTTCAACATTTCCTTCCCTATTGGTATTGTCATTAATACCATCTAATATGGTTAATTCTTGAATCTCCCAATCATTTGTAATATCTTTAATCTCTTTATTGTATCTACTAGATTTCAAACTCATAACATCATCAATCATGTCTCCAATTTTTGATTTAATATTTTCACTCATACCAACTTGATATTCATCGGCAATACCAGTAACTCTACGGATAACTTCTTTACGTTCTAACTCTGAAACTTCTCTTTTAACACCTCTAAAATAGCTTGGTTTATTGCTTGCATGACCAACACTCATACCAACTTTTACTAATGTTTCTAATTTCTTATTAGAATTAGAAAGTAAATCACCATCCCATTGAATTGTTGCTTTACCCTTTTGCTTTTTAAATATTAAAATTACAGTACTACCACCAAATTTAAAGTATCCTAATTCTTGACCCTTTTTGACATATTCATTCAATTTAACAGTTATTATTATACTACCAACCATCATTGCACCAACTAAAACCATTTCAACAATTCCATATTCTTCAGTTTCTAATGTAACAACAGTACGAACGTTTTCACCGAAAACATCTAATGCTGATCTAATTGCCATTGGATTAACAGTATAATAACATCCATGAATTTGAGTAATTTTTAAAATTTTACCGTTTAGAGGTATATGAACTCTATGATAATCTTGTGGTGCAAGCCTAAAAATTGCAATTGAATAATTAATTTCATCATCAGTATCAATATCTTCATTTTCAGTTACTTTTATCTTATTATTAATATTTTCATTTTCATTTATATTTTTAGTTTTTTGTCTACCAAGTAACTTATCAATTGTAAATCCACTACCTTTAATCCATAAAATTTTAGCATTTTTAATAGTATCAAAAACTATTAATCTTGAATCTGCCATTGATACAATAACATCATTATTTGTACCACCTTCAACTGGTCTTGCATTTGGTTTTAAACGACGACTAAAAAATTCATTAAATGTTTTATAATGTGATAAATCAGGATATAAACATTCATTTAATGTTAAATTTAAACCATGAAATTTAACAAAACCTGAAATTTTAGATTTTGAATCAGGTGAATCATATCTAGCACCTTGTTTAATTGATAAAATTCTTAACATTTTTTTAATTTTTTCACTTGAATTATCAGATTTAACAGATTTATATAATAATCTAATACCAAGTTTAACAAATGCTGATATTTTCTCCTCTAAAACTAAACCCGTTTCTCTATCTTGAACTAATATATGTGCATTATTACCACCAACTGTTAATCTACCATAAGCAATATGAGCTAAAACTTTACTATACCATCTTCTTGAAGCATTATTTGAAGTTGTATAATGTTTATGTAAAAATTCTCTAGGTTTTAAATTTAAAGTACAAATAGATAAATGTTGTAAAGCAGAATTATTCCTTTTATCAATTTTATGACAATTTGGACATTTAACTTTTCTTGGATTAAAATCATGAGGTAATTTTGATAATGAAGCAACTGAAACATATTTAAATCTAATTGATAATTCAGGTGAGAATTCATTTAAATTAATTGATTTTTTTGACATTGATTTATTTGAAAAAGTAAGTGGTAAAGTTTTACAAGTCCAAGAATTTGCACTATTATATTCTGATTCATTAATCAAATGACTAATTTCAAGTGTTGTTGAACATATATCACTATTAAATGCGAAAAAATCAAAATCATAAACAGCTAATTTTAATTGAAAATAAAATGAATATTTACTAACTCTAATATTAATATATTGATTTTTCCATGATGGATTTAATGCATGTCTACAAGTTGAAGTTTTAAAAATTTGTTTAGAGAATGAAACAACAACAAATGGATCCATATCATAACCTAATTTTGTTGAATTTCTTAAAGGTGGTAAACCTGTTGCTGATTCGATTTGTAAAATTAAAAAACCATCAGTATCTTCATGATATAAATCCGGATTTGAATTTGATAAATCAGTTGTTGTACTTGATATCGAATTCATATTTGATGTTGATAATGATTTTGATACCAAGGAAGAATTTGACTTTGATTCTTTTTTACCTATTGAATTTATGGATAAATGAGTTAAAAATTTTGGATTATTATTATTATTATGATTCTTTTTCGGATTTATATTTGAAAGTGACGATAGAGAAATTGAAGAATTATTCAGACTTGATACTAAAGAACTCATTTCTGAAGATGTTGAAATATTATCAGATGGTGATTCATCCCTGTTAATATTTAAAGTGTTATTATTATTATTAATATGATGATGATTATTGGTATTGATATTATTTGTTGGCTTATCAATTGATTTGAAAGAAGAGCAATGATGAGATAATATTTTTATATATTTTGTTACATCTAATTCATTTGAATTAACCTTGAATGAAATATCAACTAAAAATTTTGCAAATGATTTTGTTAATTGGTCGATATTGGCAATACTCAATGTTAATAGATTAATGATTGATAACTGTATTCTTAAATCATTTAATTTATTTTCATTTGGTGAAATAACGAAAGTCAATAAATCATTATTTAAATTAAGTCTCTTAATTGATTCAAAATCTAATAAATTTATTACGAATAGTTGATTATTTTTAGATAGATTTAAAACTATTGAATTTGTCAAATCATCTGTTAATAATGAAATATGTCGTATTTTTGTTATAGTAAAAGTATTTTCATTTTGTAATTTTCTTAATTGTTTTAATGAAAATTTTAATGAAATTGAAATACCACTATCATTTAATTTGTTATCAAAAATAATTGAATTTTCTGATTTAATAATATCACTATCCATTGAAATCGATTTTAATGATTCAACTGACTTAATTTGAATGTTAATGAAATATTAAACAAATTTATATGATAATAGAGTATGAAAAAACCAATAACGATATTGTTACTATATATATAATAAAATATTGAACTTTTAAATACAATATAATATATTATGCAATAAAGGATATTATGTAAATTATTAATCAACAAACAATATTGAAAACTTAAATAATTGAAATATTGAAAAAGTGGAAAAAAATAAAAAAAACAGTATAAAATTCACTTATATTAAGATTTACAGATTCTGTAATTATCAAGTAAATTTGTTATAAAACTTGAAGTTGGGATGGATTTAAAATAGGTTATTTTTCTCTGAAATAAAAATAGTAGTGAGATTTAAAAAAAAAAAAAAAAATATATATATAAGTAATATCGCTATAATAAGAGAAGGCTTAAAATTAAGGTAAATCGAGTCTTTGTTCAATGTAAAACACCAATTTTCACAACAATACAGTTTTACTCTTCTAAGAAGAAGAAACACATGATGAATTAATTATTTTTTTGAACTTGCTTGTAAGCCTGCCCACCGGTCATCAGTAATCATTTTGTTTGAGAACAATAAAACAAAAATAAAAATAAATTATTGATTGAAAAACGAAAAAAAAACGAAAAAAAAAAAAAAAAAAAAAAAAAAAAAAAAAAAAAAAAAAAAAAAAAAAAAAAAAAAAAAAAAAAAAAAAAAAAAAAAAAAAAAAAAAAAAAAAAAAAAAAAAAAAAAAAAAAAAAAAAAAAAAAAAAAAAAAAAAAAAAAAAATGAAAATAAAACAGCAAGAAAAACCACAACAATCTAATTATAAAAATGCTACACCGACGTTTCCGTCAAAATGTCATAAAAAATGGATTTTGGATCGGTCTATGTAAAATTAGTTAGTTACCGGCTTTTTCCGTCTCAATAAACAGAAAAAAACTTCGAAAAACACATGCCTATTTATACATATATAATATTAATAGATGTGTTATTTACTACTATTTTTGCACTTGTTCTTATCTCAAACTAAAACAACAAACTGTTTATTCAGTCACCCTAAATTTGTAATATTTATTCAGCATAACAATAAATAGTAAAAAAATAATTCCACATAAATTTTTTCAGTCAAAAACAGACAAAAAATTTCATATATTTTTTTTTTCGCTGTGTTACGTAAGCAGCAACTAATCACGCAATTTCTTTCCTAATTTAGACCATATTTTCCGTCCCTAAATTGAATTAAAGTGGCAACTTCTTTCCACATCATGAAATGATATTTTTTTGTAAAATTAGATGTAATTACCTTAAATAGTATTTTCTTCCATAATAATTTTCTTATCGTTATCATTAGATTTAAAATACCTTTGTAAGTAACTATTAACTTTTAAATTATATACTTCTTTCAGCTTTAATCATCTTTATCAGTATTATTTTTTTTTATCTTTTTTTTTTGTTTTATTTTATTTTTTTTTTTGCTTGGTTTTTATTTCCTTATGTTGATATATGCTTATTTTCTGGTAATATGATTTGTAATTAAAACAAATTTAAATCTTTTACAATTAATGTTTTCCCTTTAGGCATATAAATATTGCTATATTTCCTCTTACTTTTACATTTTGAATAGAATAGTTTTATAATTTATTATTCTATATATTTTTTATTTTTTATTTAATTTTATCTTTAAGTATAACCAAATAATCAATTATATAAACAAATAATCAAATATGGCAACCGCTGTTGAAAAAATTACTCCTGCTGCTCCACCACCAGATAGTGAAGCTGATAAATTATTACCAGGTAGACATACATTACCAGCATCATGGTGGACATCAGATAAAGTTTTAGATTTTGAAAAAAGAGCAATTTTTGCAAAATCTTGGTTATATTGTATTCATCAATCAAGATTTAAAAAATCTGGTGATTATTTTGCTTTTAATTTCTTAGGTTGGAATTTTTTCATTATTAAAACAAAGGAAGGTGAAATTAAAGCATTTCATAATATTTGTAGACATAGAGCGTATCCAGTTGTTAGAAAGCAACAAGGATCATCAATTATTCTTGGTTGTAAATATCATGGTTGGTCATATGATACTAATGGTTTATTAAAAAAGGCACCACATTTTGATCAAATTGAAGGTTTTGATCCAAAAGAAAATTCATTATATGAAATTAAAACTTATATTTCAAGACAAGGTTTAGTTTTTATTAATTTTGATAATACTGAAAAATCAATTCCATTTGAAGAATTTTTTGCTGGTTTAGAAAATGAAATGGATGAATATGATTTTACAGACTATGAATATCATATGTCATATGAATTAGATGGTCAATTTAATTGGAAAACTTTAATGGATGGTTATCAAGAATGTTATCATTGTCCAACTGCTCATCCTGGTTTAAATCAAGCATTTAAAATGGAAACTTATAAAGTTGTACCAAAAGGTAATTATTGTAGACATTATGCGAAAATTGTTGAAGAAGAAATTCCAATTATTAATGATGAAAATGATGCAGATCAAGAATCTTCATGGTTTGGATTTGGTAAAAAGAGAGATATTAGTAAAGCTCCAAAGAAAGAAAATCCAGGTGGATCATTTAATGGTTTATGGTGTTATTTATTCCCAACTAATGGTATTAATTGTTATTCACCAGCTTGGTATTCAATTAGAGTTTTACCAATTACTGCAAAGAGAACAATTTTACAATATGATATTTATACAAAGAAAGGTTCAACTGAAGCTCAAAAGAAAGAATTTGTTGATTTCTTACAACAAGTTGAGCTTGAAGATTTTAACCTTTGTGAAGCAACTCAAAAAAATTTAAATAATGGTGTTTATTCAACTGGTTATTTACATCCAACTAAAGAAAAAGGTGTTTTACATTATCAAAGTTTAGTTAGTAAAATGGTTAAAGCTCATTATGCAATTGAAAAAGAAGTTGGTCAAGCTGTTAATCCAGCTGCTTTGACTCCAACACAAAATGAAGAAGCTGAAGAATTAGAACAGATATGTTCAGGTATTGAATGTATGGGTTCTAATCCAGGTGAACAACATGAAGGCCTTGACTGGTAACTTTGAATGATAAAAATATAAAATTTGACTTATTTTTATTATTTTTTTTTTTTTTCCTGTATTTTCTTTTCTTTATATATATATATATATATATATATATATATAATATATATAGTTTTTATTTAAATTGATTTTGAATAAATTAAATGATTATATGATAATTTAATAAAATCTCAGCCTGACTGTGTGGCGCATGTTCAAATCACGTGAACAAGGCAATAGGCCCCACATTTAAACGATGCAAACGATCCAAACGATAATGAAATAAAACCAAATTTGTTTAACTTGAACTTCATTTTTCTTTTCTCCGCACTTTTTTTTTTTTACATTAATTTTTTTCCCTTCATCCTTTGCTACTTTGCACTCTTTCTTAACTAACAGATTGAAAATTCTCTCTGTTACAAGTACTAAAAGAAACAGAAAGTTAAATTATTCACTTAACATTTCATTTTTTTTCTAGAATTCTTTAAATTTTTCAGATGACGAGCTTTGAATTAAAGAAATAATTTCAAATTGTAATAAATTTATTTTGTTTACTTTAACTAATTTTCACATAATGTGGAGTAATTGATTGTTTATCTCCTTCGATTATAAACATTTTATCAAATTGCAACTACCATCAATAGAAAATACAGGCAGTATTTTGTTTTTAATTTGGTATACATTAATTTGGGTATAAATTTAATTATTATTAATAAGAACCTCTTCCCACTCACAACTAAGGGATTTCATTTATTTATTAATATAATTACATTGTTGTATATATTTAATAACTATTTACCTAATACATACCTAAATTCTTTTTTTTAAAAAACAAAAGCAGCTTTATTTCATGACGTTAAATTTATCAAATAATAGTAAAAGTAATTTAAACAAAGAAAAAATTATTCCATTGAATAGTCAACTTAATTCATTAAATTTTCCGAATTCAAATTCGAATTCAAATCCAAATTCAAACTTTATATCAATGTTAGAATCAGATTTGTCATCAGTAAGTGATGATAACGAGATTTATAATGATAATTACAATTCTAACGATGATCATTCATATTCACAATCATTAAATATAAGTAGTAATAATTCATCAAGGCAAAATAGTATTTATATACATAATCATTGTAATAATCAAAAACCATTAAATGTCTCTAATTCTCATATTGTTAATGAAAAAGAATTATATGAATCAAATAATTTACCAGAAACTTTAGATATATCATTACCAAATCATTCAATTAATGATATTAATGAAATTTCAGTTGATATTGGTGGCTCATTAGCAAAATTAGTTTATTTTACAAAAGATCCAAATAATGAAAATGGTGTTAGACTTAATTTTTTTAAAATTGAGACTGATAAAATTGATGAATTTATAAAATTTTTAAAATTAATAATTAAAAATAATTTTAATCATATTAATGGAAATCCAATTATAATTGCAACTGGTGGTGGAGCTCATAAATATTATAATAAATTATCAAATGATTTAAATTGTAAAATTCAAAGAGAAGATGAAATGCAATGTTTAATTATCGGATTAGATTTCTTTATTAGAAGTATTAAAAATGAAGTTTTCTATTATGATGATTTAAGTAATAAATATATAGATATAGATAAATCTGATGATCAAATTAATGATATTTTATCAACTTCAATTTATCCTTATTTATTAGTTAATATTGGATCTGGTGTTTCAATGATTAAAGTTACAGGTCCTAATGAAGGTAATTTTGAAAGAGTAGGAGGATCTTCACTTGGAGGTGGTACATTATGGGGGTTATTATCAATTTTAACAGATTGTAATAGTTTTGATGAAATGTTAGAAATGGCTTCAACTGGTAATAATGAAAATGTTGATTTATTAGTTGGTGATATTTATGGTATATCTTATAATAAAATTGGTTTAAAATCAAATCATATAGCTTCTTCAATGGGTAAAGTATTTAAAGAAGTAATAGATTCAAAAAATGACAATGGTAAAGTATTAAGCAGGGAAGAAAGATTAAAAAAATTTAATCAAGAGGATATTGCTAGGTCATTACTTTATGCAGTTTCATATAATATAGGTCAAATTGCATATTTACAAGCTCAACGTTTTAACTTGAAAAAAATTTATTTTGCTGGTTCTTATATTAGAAATCATAATCAAACAATACGAACTTTAAGTTATGCAATTAACTTTTGGTCAAATGGTGATAAGAAGGCTTATTTCCTTAATCATGAAGGTTATTTAGGTGCAATGGGTGCTTTCTTAATGCGTCGAAATGATAACGATTCAATTAATACTACGAGTAATAATAATAATAATGATAATAATGATAACATAACAGCTCCATCTTCTACTACAACTATAGGTACATCTAATAAAAACTAATCTTTTATATTTCCTTTATATTTCTAATTTTACATATCGCTTTAAAATATACTTAATATATATATATATACGGTTAATTTAGAGTGATTCCCATATACCCACCAGTTTATTCAAAATTTCATATTGTCTGATTAACTCAATTTCATCCGATGTTGATTCATGATTTGATAGTGATTTTAATTGATTTTCTAGTAATCTCTTTTCATTCTCTAAATCATCAATCTCTTTATCAATCAAGTCCTCTTGATTTGAAATATTATTCAATGTTGTTCTCAAGTCGTTTAATGTCTTTTCTAACTCATCGGTTTCAACAATTATTTTATTGAGATTGTTTTCTAATAAATCTAATCCAAATAGATTTTCATCAATTAATTTCTTGACCCATTCACTAGATTCTAAAGATTTATTATTATTGTAATCTAATCCGTTTCTTTCAAAAAAATCTCTATACTCTGTAAATTTTTCATTTAATGTCTTGATTTCTTCTTCAAGAATTGGTTTACCTTCAATACAACGCCTAATTTCAGTTTGATGAAAACATTTACTTATCTTTTTACGTAAGATTTTACCTATTTTTTTCATTTCATTAACCCTAATTTGTAAATTTTCAATTTTACTATTTAATTGCTCAGAATCTAAATCAATTGATGTTAATTCCGTTTTTGATAATTCTGTACCAGCAGTAAGTAAACGCAAAAATCGAAGTTTTGCATCAAGTTCAAGAAATCTGTAATTTAATCGAGTTTCTAAGTGAATTACATTTTCTAAATGATTTGAAAATACTTTTGGGTTTGGTATAGTTGTTATATTATCTAAATTAACAGAATTAATCGGCGTTTGCGGGGTTGCACTTATGTTTTTATTATTGCCATTCTTTTTATCAGCATTTATTGAAAATGAAGTTGATTCAATCTCAGATATAAATTTTTCATATTCTTCATAAATTGTTTGAAACGGTAATTTCTCATTATTATTTATATCAATTGTATTATTATTATTATTATTATTATTATTATCTATAAGTGATATAGGAGTTGAAATTTCTGTTGAATAACGAACTTCTCGAATGTCTTGTGGGTTTGTTGACTCTGAGCGTGGAGTAGCAGGACCTTCAGGTGTCACTAAAGTGGTAGATGTTCCAGATTGCATCGTACTATATTTCCATTCAATTTATTATTATTAATAATATTATTTCTAAACATAGTTTCAGAAAGAAAGTTTTCAAGTTGACATTTAATCAATATGTAAACATGAGGCATTATCAAAACAAAACCAAATCAAAGTTATTTATCTTTTTGAAATCTTTCTCTTATTATGAGGCGAGCAATAATTTTAATATTATATAAAGTGAGGTTTTTCCATTGCAACATTTTTGCATGTCAAATTAACATAAAACAATTTAAAAAAATTCCTAAAATACACAAAAATTTAAAAAATTTAATGCATCTGAGGCAAAATTAAAATATATCATCAGGGTACATAATAGAAGAATTGATGTCCAGCTATAAAATATTTCTTTTAAATTCGTTGAAGTTTTCTTCTTAAACTACCGAAATATTATAAATCTTTCGTTAATTGTTCAATAATTTTGTCAACGGTAGCACCAATTTCCATCTTACGATAATTTGAACCAGCTAAATGGAATCCAATATCCATGATAATTTTACTTTGTAGGGAACTCTTCAAATCTTTATAGGCTTTATATCTATAACCATATGGTGGTAAATCTTTTAATTTTAAAGTTTCATAAGATTGAATTAATTTTGAGATAAATGGAGTTTTAATTGTTCTTGCTGATTTACCTGAAACGAGTGATGTCATAACTGTTTCAGGAAAAGTTTTATTTTCTGTAAATAATTCATCAAAATAAGGTTTTGCAATTGAATTTGAAGCTGCTAAAAATACCGTTCCTAACTGTACAGCACTTGCACCTAATTTAATATAATTTGATACATCAACAGAATCCATAATACCACCAGCAGGGACAATATATAAATTTTTAATTTTATTTAATTCTAAATATGACTTAACAGCGTTAAATAACTGAAATGTTGACATATTATCGTTATTTGGTAAAAAATCACCTCGGTGACCACCAGCTTCAATACCTTGTAGAATCAATCCGTCTATACCTAAATTGATTAAAATTTTAGCTTCCTCTAATGAAGTTGCAGTAACAAATATTTTAATGTTTAGTTTTTGCAATTCTTTAATTGTCTCAATATTTGGATATCCGAAATGAAAACTAACTATTTCAGGAATCAAATGATTATTTTCATTCCAAAAGTTAAAAAGATTATTTAAAACATTTTGATTTTCATTCAATTCCCACTCTTTAAATGAAACATTTCCATTTTTAAAATCACTTATTTTACTATTTATTGGAGTTGAAAGTGTTGACGTATATAAATCACACCAATTTAAAATTTCTTTATTGGTTGGCTGATTAAAAATTTCATGACAGAAAAAATTTAAATTAACTAAAAGTTTATCTTTTTTCTCTCCTACTAATAAATCATTATAATCGTTAATTTGTTTGATAAAACCATTCAAATTTGTCTTTAAATTTATTGAAGACATTGGGAGTGAGCCCAAACCACCGCAATTTGTAACTTCTGCAGCTAATTCCACGGTAGAAACACCTGCCATTGGAGCTTGGATTATTGGCTTGTTTAAGGCAAGTTTGAGCATTGTAAAGTGCATTGATTGGCTGATTTCTAATAATCTTGAATATCAATACAAAAAAGAAGAATTGAAAATTTGGAAATTTAGTATTTTTTGACAAGAAAGAATATATAACAAAGTATCAAGTAAACGGACTTACAGAAATAAATTTGCGCATTTCCGAGATCTGTTTTGATAAATCTTTTTACTTTTTAATTTATTCCATTTCTTTCTCCTTTTAAAATTTAGCTAATTCCTAAATTTTAATTTTGAATTATCAAGTTATTATGAGTTTACGGTTTATATATTATTCCAAAATTATTACAATTTAAAAAGTAAATTAAAAAAAAATAATAAGCTATGGGCTTAAATCAAGCAAAAATAAGTTTACAGCTAGCATTTTTTTTTTGAAAATATTTACTTAACTAGAAAAAAAAAAACAATAAAATTGCTGTGGATAGCAAGTTAAAAAAGAATAAAGAAAGCCATGGTAATACCTCAACATGTGACGAAAGAGGACTGCACACCGCATACGCACTTCAAATTCATGTTGTGAGAAATTGAAATTCCCCTTTTCAGACAAATGTGCTGAAAATATTTTCTCTGATTAATTTAGTATTAATTAACACACAAATATACATTTCATATTAATATACTTTGAACATTCTCCAAAGTACAAAATAAATAATAATAAGAAAATGAGTCAAGCAATACTGGATAAAGTAGATTCTTTATTACCAGGATTTGATAAATCATTAGTGAGTCAAGGTGCTGAAGCTTTAGTTTTTGTAACTAATAAACATCCTTATTTACCAGATAATATTAAACCTGTTAATTTAGAGAATACAAAACAATATATAATTAAGTATCGTCCAAGAAAACCTTATAGACATGAACAATTAGATTTACAAATAACTAAAAGTAGAACATCAAGTGAAGCTAAATTACTTTATAAATTAGAGAATATTGGTATAAATGGACCAAAATTAATTGCAATGGATGCAATTAATGGTATAATTTGGATGGAATTTTTAGGTTTTAGATTAGAAAATGATGATTTTAGTAATTTAAAAAATTGGTTATGGTATATGGAGAAAAAAGGTGAAAAAGAAGCAGTTAATTTTCAAGTTAAAGATATAATGATTAAAGTTGGTATTGAAATTGCTAAATTACATTTAAATGATATTGTACATGGAGATTTAACAAGTTCAAATATTGTTCTTGTAGAGAATAAAGAAAATGAAAATGATGTAAAAGATAAATTATTAGATTCTGCATTGATTGATTTTGGACTTTCAAGTTATTCAGCTTTAGCAGAAGATAAAGCTGTTGATTTATATGTTCTTGAACGTGCATTAATTTCAACACATCCACTTTATGCACAATTATACAATGAATGGTTGTTAGAAGGATACCATTCAGTATATTCTAAAATGAAGAAAAATCAACAATGGATTGAAGTTGAAAGGCGATTAGCATCTGTTAGAATGCGTGGACGAAAGAGATCAATGTTAGGATAAAAAAAGAAGAGAACAACCTAATACATTTCTGACTCTTTGTAAAATAGATAAAGACAAATAGATAATTAACCAACCAATCACTACTTTAAACGAACCAATTGTGTTATATTTAGTGTATATAATATTAGAAGACTATTAAATATAAGAAAAAAAAAAAAAAAAAAAAAAAAAAAAAAAAAAAAAAAAAAAAAAAAAAAAAAAAAAAAAAAAAAAAAAAAAAAAAAGAAAAAAAAAGAAAAAGAAAAAAGAATACAACTAATTATTTGACACAGTACGACAGAAGTTGCTGTTGCAACTAATTAATTATTTATTTAATCTATTAATTAATTTGTTTATTAAATAAATATAATAATAATAATTTAACATTTATTATTTAGTTGGAAAGTGCGAATTTGAAGGCAATTATTTAATTGAAAACTGAGAATTTGCATTATGTGATTGATGATTATTATTATTACAATTTATAACCTTTTATTGTATATAGCTGTCCTATTCATATTATGTTATCCTAATTTACACGTTAATTATCTATTTTATTTAGTTTAAATCAATTCAATTGATTGAGGTTATATTTTTATAAATAAATAAATAAATAAAGAAATAAATAAATAAATATATATATATACATTCACACAAATATATTTACTACATTTGAATTTATAGTATACATACATATACACTATATATATTTCTAAACTTAAAAAGTTCATATAAAATATTCACAATGGAACCAATTGTTTTAGATCAAGGTACTGGATTTGTTAAAATCGGTAGAGCTGGTACAAATTTCCCTGACCATACATTTCCATCAATGGTTGGTCGTCCAATTTTACGTGCTGAAGAACGTGATACTGGTGATGTTGAAATTAAAGATATAATGTGTGGTGATGAAGCAGCTGCATTAAGAAGTATGCTTCAAATTTCTTATCCAATGGAAAATGGTATTATAAAAAATTGGGAAGATATGGAACATTTATGGGATTATGCATTTTATGAACGTATGAAAATAAATCCAAGAGGTCGTAAAATTTTATTAACTGAACCACCAATGAATCCACTTAAAAATAGAGAAACAATGTGTGATGTTATGTTTGAAAAATATCAATTTGGTGGTGTTTATGTTGCAATTCAAGCAGTTTTAGCTCTTTATGCTCAAGGTTTATCATCTGGTGTTGTTGTAGATTCAGGTGATGGTGTTACTCATATTGTTCCAGTTTATGAATCAGTTGTTTTAAATCATCAAACTAAAAGATTAGATGTTGCAGGTAGAGATGTTACTAGAAATTTAATTAATTTATTATTAAGAAGAGGTTATGCATTTAATAGAACAGCAGATTTTGATACTGTTAGACAAATAAAGGAACAATTATGTTATGCTTCTTATGATTTAGATTTTGATACTAAATTAGCAAATGAAACAACAACTTTAGTACGTAATTATGAATTACCTGATGGTCGTGTTATAAAAATTGGTTCTGAAAGATTTGAAGCACCAGAATGTTTATTTCAACCATCACTTGTAGATATTGAACAACCAGGTGTTGGTGAATCATTATTTAATTCAATTCAATCATGTGATGTTGATGTTCGTTCAACTTTATATAAATCAATTGTTTTATCAGGTGGTTCATCAATGTATCCTGGTTTACCTTCAAGATTAGAAAAAGAATTAAAACAACAATGGTTTGTTAAAGTACTTAAAGGTGATCCAACTAGAATGGATAAATTTAAAGTTAGAATTGAGGATCCACCAAGAAGAAAACATATGGTTTTCATTGGTGGTGCAGTTTTAGCAAATATTATGGCTGATAAAGATCACATGTGGATATCAAAACAAGAATGGGAAGAACAAGGCCCAAGAGTTTTAGATAAATTAGGTCCTCGTTAAAATTCCTTAATGTATGATGAACATATAAACTAAATAAATCAACTAAATAAACCAAATATATTAAAAGATAATAAAAGCAAAAACCATATGAAAAGAACCATTACAATTAAAATAGGATATTTTGACAACGCTTTATTCATTATCATCTTCTTTTATTCATCATCAAAAAAAAAAAAAATAAAAAAAAAAAGAAAAAAAAACCAAAAACAAATCAACAAAAACTGTAGGATCAGTGTATATGATTTTCCTTTTTGATCCACCATTTTTTCCTATTTAGATTTTTGTAAAATTCTTTTCGTTAATCTTTTTTTTTTGATTATATTATTATCGATCTATATAGTAAAAATATATATTAAATGTTACGGTACTACCCCATTTTTTTCAATTACAAATTCTAATTAGTTTTGTCATTACTAACTCTATTCCAAACGCCATCAATTAATCTATCTATTCTTTCTTGTGCCCTTTTATCCTCTTTACTTACTATATCATTATTTTCATTTCTTTTAATAGTTCCTAAGGCAACATTTTTTAGTTCTGGATGTCTACCACCAAATCCAACACAACCACGTACAACTTCTTTAATAACAGTTTTATCAACAACAACTGGATTGATAAATATATTATTTATTAATTCTTTGCAAGTAATTCTTTTTGTTGGATCACGAATCAAACATTTCCTAATCATATCAATCAAATATGGACAAACTTTGATATCGTTATCATCATCGTTAATAACATCTTTCTGATTATTATCATTTTGATTATTATTGTTTATATTAGCTGTATTATTTGTTGTCTTTTTACGTAAATTGATTGCTTTACTTGGATAATTTATATTTATTGAAGGATTAGTAATTGCTAATATTTTCTTTGTACCTGTATATGAAGCATATGGTGTTGCACCATAAGTAAGTTGATAAAGTATACAGCCCAGTGACCAAATATCTGCTGGTTTACCAACTTTCCAAATACTTGAACCATTTTCTGATTCTGCACAATCAAGTAAAGTTTCAGGAGCCATATAATTTGGTGTACCCATTTGATATTCTCTATAAACATTGACAGTATGACCTTTAATTGAATTACTAATACCAAAATCAATTAATTTTAAAATACCTGAAACAAATACAAAATTAGCCGGTTTTAAATCTAAATGAACAACATCCATTTCATGAATTGCATTAATACATTTAATCATTTCTTGTGCATGATATCTAATAAATTCTAAATCGTAAAAACGTTTCATTAAATGTCTATTTGATAAAACTGTTGCTAAATCGAGGTCACCACATTCCATAACAAAATATATACGTTTAGTTGTTAATGAATAATCTAAAAGTCTAACAACTCTTGGACAATGCCTTAATTTATGAAGAATTTTAATTTCACCTTTTAATTCTGTAATAGTGGATAATTCTTGATCTTCTAAATTTACAATTTTAATAGCTAAATATCGATTTTGAGAATCAATAACAGAGGCACGATAAACTTTTGATGAACCACCTTTACCAATTTGTTCGAAAAGTTTATATTTATGTTTATTAATATTAATTAACTTATTATCCTTCTCATTATTATTCTCTAATTCTTTTTCAGTTTCAATTTTCTTTTCTATATTCTTTTTTTCTTTCTCTTTCTCTAAAAGTTCAATTTCTTTATTTTGTTTTTGTTTTTCAAGTTCTAATTTATAACGTTTAATTTCTTGCTTTAATAAATATATTTCTTTCTTTTTATCTATTATACTTTGCAATTGCTCAAATTTTTGATCATTATTTTCATTATTTTTAAAATTAATATTTCTATTTGTAATATCATTTAAACTTAATGTATTTTTATTATCAATTTTTGAATCAAATAAACCTATAATATTTTCATTTATTAGAAAATCTTTATTAGTATTATAATAATTATTATTATTATCAATAACTTTCTTTCTACCAATTTCTGGAGAATCAATTAGATGATTTTGATTTAAGTTATTTTTATTACGTATAGGTGAATCAATAATTGGTTTAATATTTTCTTTATTTGTTGAGATTGTTATACGCTTATGAATTGGTGAATATTTAAATGGGGTTATTTGTAATGAATGTTTTTTTCGATCTTTATTAGTTTCAAGAAATTCATTTTCTTTATTATTATTATTTATATTAATAAAATTATTATTTTTTTGATTTGTTAATTTTTTACTATCATATTCTAAATCATTATTTTGTTTATTAATATTTGAATCATTTAATAGATTATAATCATTATTATTTGATATTCGTAATTGACTTATATTATCTATTGATTTTTTTGAAGGTTGACTAATTTGGAAATCTCCATCATTTGTTAATCTACGTGGTGCACCTAAATTTAATTTTTTCATAAATTTTGAATGTCTTGAAATTGAAGTATTTGTTGATGAATTAATTAAATTATTCATTGAAGTTAATTTTGAAGTTTTCGTTAATTCATTAAATGAAGTAATTGTATTTTGCTTTGATTGTAATTGTGACTGTGAATTTGAATTTAAATGATTAAAATTATTAAAGTTTTCTAATTTTTCATCTCTTTTATTAATAATATTTAAATCTTTGCAATTATTTTTATTTAATCTATCATCTAATATTGATAAAGCATATGGTGATAAAGCAGGTGGACATAATGCATTATCTAAATCATCCAAATCTAAATTTTTAATATTATTAGATTTATTAACTTTTGTGATGGATGTATTATTTGATGCCGAAGACGGGAGATATTTCGACATCGAGTCAATTTATGATTAACTATTGAAGATTTATAAATGAAGAGTTTAATTATATAATTTAAAACTACAAAGTATTTTAGAATTTCAAAGTTACATGTGTGTTTGTAATTAATGTTTACTTTTTTTTTAAAACAAAGCAAGCAAAACGGGGAAAAAAACTAAAAAGAACAAGAAAATTCTTAAGAACGCGGCTGTTTTAATTTGACCTACCAAAATAGGAAGGTTAGCCGAGTTCCGATGAGTATTCAATTCTTTTAAATTTTATAACATTTTAACAAACAAATAACGAGACGCGTATTATTTATATATATTAAAATTATATTAACACGATTGAGAGATAATTCACATTAAATAGATAAATAATAGATACAAATAAAAGTGAAAAGAGATGGAGCTGAATATTCAAATTAAAAAAAAAAAAAAAAAAAAAAAAAAAAAAAAAAAAAAAAAAAAAAAAAAAAAAAAAAAAAAAAAAAAAAAAAAAAAAAAAAAAAAAAAAAAAAAAAAAAAAAAAAAAAAAAACAAAATAATACCATAAAATAGGAAAGATTAAAAAAAGAAAAATAGGGAAACAAGAGATCATAATAATAAAACCAAAATGACAGATTTATAAATAAATAAATAAATAAATAAATAAATAAATAAATAAAATAAAAAACAATATCTAATAATTATTCAAGTGACAATTTCTAAATAATTACTTGGACACATACCGATTTCACCATGTTTATTTTTAGCTTGCCACCAATTACCATTAGTATTTTTAACTCTAAAAATTTCACCTTTTGCAAAAGATAATTCGTTAACATCATCAGGACTAGCAATATAATCATATAATGCACGTACTAAAATCGGATAATCTTCAATATAAGCAGTTGCAGATGATATTCCTGTAAAATTTGTACCTTCTAAATTATTATTTAAATCTGGTTGAATTATACCACTTGATTTAAAAGCTGAATCATTTAAATCCATATTATTTGAAGGTGTACCAGTTGCTGGATTTTCAAAACCTGCTAATTCATGAGCATTTTCCATATTACTATATAAATCATCTTCATTATTATTATTATTATAATTATTATAATTTGATAATTTTGCATTTTCAAAATTTAATCTAGTTGTTGATTGAGTACCTGGAGTATAAGAATAAGTATTTGATTTTGAATTTATTGAACTAATTCTTTTACGAGTTATTTGATTTGATAAAGGACCACCATAACGATTAATTGAAGAAATTAATGGAGCATTTGAATCTGAACCTAAATAAAATAACCATAAAAAATTTGAAATACTTAATAAAATAAATCCAGTACCAGCTGCTGAACAAGAAGAATCTGTATAATAAATTAAATTATTTGTAGAATTTGATGTATAAATAAATGAAATTGCAACAACTGATATTAAGAAATTTTTATAAAATTGTAATAAATTTAGAAAATATAAAACTGGAATTGTAATTATAACGAATAATTCAAAAACTAAACCCCACCAAGTAAATTTTGGGAAATAATCTATTACTTGAGATGCAGCAATTGAACCTGCAAATGCTATAATCCACGATATTGCACTAACTGTAATTGTTGCAACTATAATTATATTAAATGATAATGAAGAGAAAGAATTTTTATTATTATTCTTTGAATTATTATTATTATTATTATTATTCTTTGTACTCCTATTAAAGGATATATTTGGTTTGGGTATTGGTCCCATTATATAATAGTTTGAATATAAATAATGTAAAGATGAAAAATATACTAGATATAATAGATATAATAATTATAATAAGAGATCAATTTTAAAGTTGAAAAGAAAAGAGGTAAAAAATCAAGACAGATACGTTATTACAGAATGATCTAAATAAAACATTAGACATAATAAAAACACTCAAAAAAAGCGTATTTCATATTTGCTAAGAAATAAAATTTTCAGGTACCCCATTTCATTAATTATTTTATTATTTATTACGTAAGCAAGACTGAATTATTGATAAGATAAAAATAGTAGTATTTTATAATATTTGTTTTGATAAATTTGATAAGGGAATGATTCTATTTATCTGTTTATTCTATCATCAATGAATATTTGTAATATCTCAATTAAAAAATTTAGATTGTTTAATCAAGTTTGCAATTATAATTAAGTATTAATGACAAATAAATATATTAAATAAAAAGAGAGAACAAAAAAAAAAAAAAAAAAAAAAAAAAAAAAAAAAGAAAAAGAAAAAAAAAGGGAGAAAACTATATTATTTAATGTTTTTTCTTTTTTTTTTAATCCTTTTCTTCTTCAATTTTCCATCACTTCATCACATTATATTATTAATAAATTTATACTTAGTTAAAAACATAGTTAATGAATTTATTAATTTAATAATTTATAAGTTTTTAATTGCTCAATTTAATTTATTTAATATTTATTGTTATTATTATTATTATTTTTTTTTTTTTTTTTTTAAATATTTTTTGAAATTCTCATTTGTTTACATTTCAAAATTAGTCATATTATTAGTACTATTATATAAACTTAAATTTTAATCTTGAATTATTATGATTGCTCATTTTATTAAAAAAAAAAAAATGTAGCAAAGAATCCGATAAAAACATAAAATAATTTTTGACATACCGCTCGAGTGGTGAAATTTAATTAAAAATATACGATATTTAATATATACGGGCGTTAAAATTAAGAAAATTTCCATTTTTAGAAAATCAGTCAATTAAAATAAAATAAATAAATAGCGGGTAAGTTTACCCGTACCCGCTATTTATTTATTTATTTATTTATTAATATTATTATTTATAATTTCACATGCTGATATTATGACAAATTTTTTAAGTATCCGACAAAGATTTCAAGTTATTCGTAATTAGTTATTATGTAAATATCAAATAAGGAAAAGAGTCTCACAAAATAGAAGGGACCAAAAAAATGTATAGAAAAGAAAATTTAAATTTGAAAATTTTATGTTAATTAATAATAAATAAAATAATCTAGAGAAAGAGTAATTCTTTGCGATATTTTTTTTTTATTTGACTTATATCGTCTTATATTTTATTACTATAATTACTATTATTAGAACTATTGTGTTATTATTAAGTGTATGTTTTATTCATATATTTGTGTTTATTTTTTTTTTTCTTACTTTGATCATACAATTTTGCTATTAATATTTTATAAAAATTAGCGGGTTATTTGTATCAAAACATTGAAATGCCAAATAAACAAATGGCACAGTTTTTTTTTAATCTTTTTAATATCGGTAAACTATACAAATTTTGCAATACCGACCGCTATTAATTTACAAGTCAAAAATTCAACCGCTCGGTTAATGAATAAAATAAATAATAAATAATAAATAATAAATAATAAATAATAAATAATAACAATGTGTGGCTGTGTTATTTTTTATAACGGACAATAAACGCCAATTACCTTTTTTTTTCATTTCTTTCTTCTTTTGGTAATATAGCCGACTGGTTTTTTTTTATAACATGAATTAATTTAAAATTTAATCCTATTTTCATTTTTGCCCTTTTTGTTTCTTTTTCTTTTTCTTTTTCTTTTTTTTCTTTTTTCTTTTCTTCTTGCATTTCTATTTTCTATTTTCTATTTTCATTTTATAAAAAATGTTTAAACATTTTAAAAACTTTTAATATAAATATCAACCCTTTCCCTACTTTTATTCATTTCAATTGAATCTGATTAATAATTATTCTTCCTTTCATTTATTACACTACTACTTGAAGTTTCTACTTTAACCCCCTTAATACTTTGATATTTTAATACCTTTACCTTTATAATTATTTGTAATTTTTCTCTTTCTTTTTCTCTTTCTTTTTCTCTTTCTTTTTCTTTTTATCACTTCTTTCTGTAAATCAAGTAATATTTTCAATTACAATTCATTATAACAATGACAACTGCAATTCCAAATTTTAAAGATTTAACATTAGATAATAATTTCTCTCAATCTTCTTTTCAAAATATTTCAAAAGAAGAAATTGTTAGTAATGGTTATATCCCATCAGTTTTTGAATTAAAAAATGATCAATTTTCAAAAGTTATGGATTATTTAGATAAATCTGGTTTAATCCCTGAAAATTTAATTGAATCTGAAACTAAATTTTTTTATGAAAATTTAGGTATTGATGATACTTATTTCTCAAATGAATCAATTGAAAATATTGCATCAAATATTTTATCAATTTATTCTGCAAAAATTAATTCAAAAATTAATAATAACATTAATCAAATTCATTTTAAAAAATTATCAAATGATAATCATCATGCAGTTTATTTTGAAACTGGTAATTCAAATTCTTTTGAAAAGGAAATTGATGATAAATTTTTAGATTTAAAAGATTCATTTTATAGAATTGAATCATTTAATTCAATTTTACCTTCAGATGAAAATGTTAAATGTCATTTTATTTATAAATGTGATTATCCAATTAATAATAATAATAATAATAATAATAATTTATTAATTGATTCAATTTCTGATAAAACTTTTTCAAAAATTGCAACTAATCATACTAAAACTTTATATTCTGAAGTTTTAAATGAATTATATAAAACTGAAGGTATTGTAATTAAACATTATACAATTTCTGAAAATAATGAATCAAGAATTATAATTGGTTTTAAAAAAGGTTCGTCAAATCGTTATAATTCTGCTTTATCAACTTTAATTAATTATTATGGTATTAATTTAAAAAGAAAATATGTTGAAAATTTTTCAAATAATTATACAATTATTTCAATGTATTTAGATAATATTAATAAAGAAATTGAAAATAATAATTTAACAACTTTACAATTAAAAAAAGATGCTTCTTTATTATATTGTATTCCAAATAATAAATTTTATGAAAAATTTGAATCAGGTATTTGGTCAATTCAAGAATGTATTTATGCTCATTGTGGTGTTATTTTTGCAACTCATTTCTTAAATAGATTAGGTCCAGAATTTCAATCTTTAAAAGAAATTTTATTAGATTCAAAAAATGTTAATCCAAAAAATATTGAATTAATTTCAAAAATTAAAGATAGATTTAATTCTGAAACATTCTCTGAATCTTTTATAATTGAAACTTTTAATTCAAATTCAAAATTAATTCAACAATTATTTAAAAATTTTGTTGATATTCATTATACTTCATCATCATCAATTATTAAAACTTTATCATATCAAAGAAATTCAAAAATTAATGGTATTGAAAATGATGAACAATTTAATAATATTTTATCTGATATTTCAAATATTAATTATCAAACTGTTTTAAAAGTTTTATATTCATTTAATAAATCAATTTTAAAAACAAATTTTTTTATAACTTCAAAAATTGCAATTTCATTTAGATTAGATGCTTCAAAATTTTTACCAAAATCTGAATATCCAAATATTCCATTTGGTATGTTCTTTGTTGTTGGATCTGAATTTAGAGGTTTTCATATTAGATTTAGAGATGTTGCTAGAGGTGGTATTAGAATTGTTTTATCAAGATCAAGTGATGCTTATTTAAAAAATATGAGATCAATGTTTGATGAAAATTATAATTTAGCTTCAACTCAACAAAGAAAAAATAAAGATATTCCAGAAGGTGGTTCAAAAGGTGTTATTTTAATTAATCCTGGTTCTTCACAATTAAAACAAAAAGATTGTTTTATTAAATATATTGATTCATTATTAGATTTATTAATCATTGATCCATCAAAGGAAAAAATTATTGATTTATATAATAAACCTGAAATGTTATATATGGGTCCTGATGAAAATACTGCAGGTTTTGTTGATTGGGCAACTTTACATGCTAAAAATAGAGGTTCAAAATTTGGTTTCCCTTGGAAAGCTTTCTTTACTGGTAAATCTCCAACAATTGGTGGTATTCCTCATGATGAATATGGTATGACAACTTTAAGTGTTAGAGCATTTACTGAAGGTGTTTATTCAAAATTAAATATTAATGATTGGTCAAAAATTAATAAATTACAAATGGGTGGTGGAGATGGTGATTTAGGTTCAAATGAAATTAAATTATCAGGTAATGAAACTTATGTTGGTTTAGTTGATGGATTTGGTTGTATTGTTGATGAAAATGGTATTGATAAAGATGAATTATTAAGATTAGCAAATAATAGATTTGGTAATAATAAATTTGATAGATCAAAATTAAGCTCAAAAGGTTATGCAATTATGATTGATGATAAAGATATTAAATTACCAAATGGTAAAATTATTCATAGTGGTATTCAATTTAGAAATAATTTCCATCTTGAACTTCAAGAAATTTATCCACCAAATTTTATTAATTTATGGACTCCATGTGGTGGTAGACCAAATTCAATTGATGTAACAACTGTTCATACATTAATTGATGAAAAAACTGGTAAATCAATTATTCCAATTATAATTGAAGGTGCTAATTTATTTATAACTCAAGCAGCTAAATATATTCTTGAAGATGCTGGTGCAATTATATTTAAAGATGCATCAGCTAATAAAGGTGGTGTTACTTCATCTTCAATGGAAGTTTTAGCTGCACTTTCATTTGATGATGAAGGATTTGAAAAAAATATGTGTATGGATTCAAAAACAAAAATTTTACCAATTTTTTATAAAGAATATGTTAAAGAAGTTCAATCAATTATTATTAAAAATGCACAAAATGAATTTAATATGCTTTGGAAATTAAAAGATGAAACTAAAAAATCATTTGCAGATTTATCTGATGAACTTTCTATTGCAATTAATAAATTAGCTGATGAATTATCATCATCAAAAGAATTATGGGAAGATGATATTGAATTCCGTACAATTGTTTTAGAGGATGCATTACCAAGTTTATTATTAAAAGAAATTGGTTTAGAAAATATTCTTAAAAGAGTTCCAGAAGCTTATTTGAAAGCTATCTTTGCAACTAAACTTGCCTCTGAATTTGTTTATACTAGAGGTATTGATCCAAATCCAGCTAAATTCTTAGAATTTGTTTCATCTTTGAAAAGAAAAGTCTAATTAATTAGTCCCTTTTTTTTTATATATATAATTATTGTTTTTTCCATTATTATTGTTTTTAGTCTTTGTGTTTTCAACCTTTATGTTGTCAACCTTTGTTTTTCCTCCTTTGTTTTTTTTTTCTCCTCAAAAAATTTTAATTAGTAGTTAAAATTTGAATTTTAAATCTTTTTTCTCTTTTTATAAGTATAAATAACACAAAATAAAATATAATAAAATTAAATTAATAAAATTAAATTTATAAATAAATCTATATAAACATTATTTGAGAAATTCAAACAAGATTCAACGTTATATATATATATATATATATATATATATGAGAATATAAAAATGTACGGAAGATTCCGAAGAGACATCCGAACGGTGAAATAACGCCGTTGTTAATTATTTTATTTGCTTTGCTCACTTTGTTCTAATTCTTTCATCTTACGTAATTCTTTCTCAACACGACGATGTGCTTCAGCGTCAATCATGTTTTGTTCAAATATACGATCACTTAATGAATCAGCTAACCAAGCAGCACCAGCTGTTGTTATCCAAATATATATTTTAACTTTAAATGATAATGCACAATATCTAGCATAAAGAGATGGTTTACCATTTGGTCTTGGTGGAGTCGATTTAGGCGTTTCTTCAATTTCTGGTGGTGTTATTTTATTTGTAGGTTCTTTTATATATCCTGTTTTAGTAGAAATACGTGAATGTGATGGAGGTTGTGGTCTAGGTATTGGTGCTACCATCCTTTTTTTTTATTTTAAATATTGTACTATTTTTTTTTTAATATCCTTGACATTGTACCAGTATCAAAAAAAAAAAAAAAAAACGGTATAATAAATAGGTCTTAATTGATGATTCTTAGACAGAGATATGTTCAAAGAAAAAATCAATATGAATTTAGCGAAGTTATAAATAATTCACCTTTTTTTTTATTTTAAGCATACGAAAAAAAAAAAACTCTCTAAAATGAATCTATCTATATATTAAACTAACAAGTTAGACATAATTTAATGCTCTTCATCTGATATAGAATCAGAGGTTAAAAGATTTGACCGTTCATTGCTTTCCTTTTTATCATTTTTCGCATTTAATATTTGAGCTTCATCGTTTTCTCTTTTGTTTGCATCTTTGATAATTAAATCTGTTTTCTGAAAACCTGTTAATTCAGAATTTCCAAGATCAAATTCAGAATTAGAATTTCCCGTAGAGTTCTCTAATCTCATATCTTTACCATCAAATTGGGAATCTGAAAAATTAAAAGACGTTGCATCTTCATCGAACATACTATCATTAAGCGTACTATTTGCTTTATCAAAATTATTATTATTACCATTATTATTCTCATTATTATCATCTCCATCATCATCATCATTATCATCATCATCAAATTCAAATCTACTTTCATCGTCCTCAGGACGAATTATATCAAATTCAAAGTCTTCTCTACGACGTGCTCTACCCGGACTCCGACGATTTTTGAAAATATATAACATAATGAAAAATCCTGCAACTATAAATATAGAAAAATATCCAATATAATGTTTTGATTTATCTTTATTTTCATAGCTACCATCTTCTTCCTTTGGTTTGGATATTATACTCGATGTTGCAGAAGGAATAGAATCTATTGTTGAGACGGGTATTTCAGTTTGAATTTCTTTGTTAAAATCTTCTGTTGTAGATGTAATAATATCTATTAATGTTTCTTTAGTGGATTCAGTTGATATGTTAGTAATAGATTCAGTTGATGTTTCAATATCTGTTACACTTATTACAGATGCATCTATAACTGTTGGTATTGCTGATATTATTGTTGAATTATTATTATTTTCCTTATCTTCTCCCATTAATTCATCTAATTCACCATTGATTTTACTATAATCTTCATCCATATCAAATCTTTTAGCTAAATCAGGATTGATACATTCACCAAAAAATTTTAATTGCCATCTTTTAAAAATTATTGAATTAGTTTCACCTGTATTACGAACTTTTAAAATCCATTCACCTTCAGCTTTTTCTCCCCAATGAGCAACTGTTGAAAATGTCCACTTTCTAAATCCAAGTTTATCATTGTCATGATTTCTACTTATTGCTAAATTAGATTTTATTCCATTTGGTGAAATTAAATCAACTTCAACATCACCTCTTTTACCAGATTTAATATCAACAGTAATTGTAATTTGTTCAATTGATTCAAAATTAGCCTTTTTTAAGATTTCACTTGTAACATTATAACTATCTTGAACTTCACCAATTTCATTTAATGATAAATTTGGTGATTTACGTGGCATATAATACCATGATTGAGGTTTTAATAATTTCCAATCATTCATAGCCATTTTAACCATTTTTTCAGCATCTGTTATACCCCAACCATATTTTGGTGAATATTTTCTACCTTCAATTGCAGTATCTTGCCATGATGAATCAAATGGATCAACTTCACCAGCACTTAAAACTGTTAAATATTGAACATCTCTCCATGTTAAATCAGGATTAGCTTCTAAAATAAGTGCATAAATACCAGCAGCTAATGGAGCTGCAGCTGATGTACCACCATGAACTGTTGTACATTGATCATTAATATCAGTTGTATGAATATGTTCTCCAGAACCAGATGAATATGTTGTAACCATTACAGCGGTACATGATTCCGCATATGAAGGATGTAATCCTTTATGATCTAATGCTGTAACTGTTAAAGAATAAATACTATTTGTATAACCATCAAAATTACAAGTATCACCACGTGAACCACCATTACCACTTGCGAAAACATATAATGCACCTTTACCATCTCTTCCATCTAAAATACCTTTCATCATACCAGCTTTAACTAATTTATCTGGTGAATCCATTGAACGTCCATTATCAGGTGGACCCCAAGAACATGAATAAATATCATTAACATCTAATGCATAATACATTGCAGCTGCTTCATCCTCAGATGTAATTTCTGCACTTAATATACGAATTCCAGAAACCTTAGAATCAAATGCAACACCAACACCACAATAATTATTTCCTTTCTTTGCTGCAATTTCAGCTGCACATCTTGTACCATGATAATCACTTGTTAACATTGGTTTTGGATTTGGTCTTTTATCATTATAATCCCATGAACCTTCTGGTGAATAATTATCTTTTAAATCTAATGAATCATAATCTAAACCATCATCAATAAGTGCAGTAACAACTCCTTTACCAGTAATATTCATTCTCCAAACTGGTACAACATTAACATCATAACCAGGATAAGCTGGATTAATTATATGCCATTGATCTTTAAAAATTGGATCATTAATTTGAAATTCTTCAGCAATATGTAAAATATTATCTATACTTGAATCCTGTTTTCTCTTAGAAAAAATTGATGATAATTTATTATCATAATCATTTATTGGTACTGGTAATCTTTTTTCTAATTTTTTTTTATGTAATGAATGTATTCCTCTAACATGATTTTTTTGTAAATTATCAATAAATTCAAATTGTTCTCTTTTAACAATTTTATAATCAAATGGATCTTCAATTATATCATCTAATACATTAAGTTTATTAATCCAATCAAAATCAGAATCATTTTTTGGTAAACTAAATACATGAAATGAATTTAAATTTGATATTTGATATTCATAATTCCATTTTGGATGTAATTTCAAAACAGAATTTATAAAATTATTATCTTTTAAATCAATTACGAAATAATTTTTATTTTCGAAATCCTTTTCAGGAATTAAATTATTTGAATTCGATGCTAATGAAATATTATTTAAACAGAGGAAAACTGCAAGTTTTAAAATCCACAATAATCTCATTTTATCTATGGATTAGAGGTACAAATGATATAGGTGAAAAAAAAAGCAATAAAGAAGAATCAAAGTTGTAAAAAGATTTATTCGTTTTTTCTTTTTAAAAACATGCAACGATGGATGGATGGATGGATGGCGCCTTCTTTTTCATTACAATAACAATAAACACCAAATTGAAAAATAAATCGTATTCTTTTTGTTGTTTTGTTTGAATTTTTCGCTTTTATAACGCGGTGTTTTTTTTTTTATTTCATTTACGTCTTTATATTTATTAATTAACTTTTACAGCATTTTTACATAAGAATGATAATTATAATTAACTAATTAACATCTAACTAATATCTAACAAATGCTAATGCACCCATTGGATCATAAGGAGGTAAAATGATTTTATCTTTATCTTCTAAGATTTTAGAATCAACATCTATTGCAGATAATTCTTCCTTTTCAATAACAATTTGATAAACATATTCTTCAAAATATTTTTGACTCATAACGTAATAACCATCTTGACCAGATTTTGTACCCCAACTATTTTCAACACGATAACGAACAGGATTACCATTTTCATCAACATGAACACCAGTAATTAACATTGCATGAGTCATTAATGAATGACCATACATAACACGATCTTTCTTTGACATTGAATTAACATCATAACCTAAAAGTTGAAAATCCCAAAGATCAACATCCATAATACCACGTTTTTTATCCATAAATTTTGGTGTATCACTACCAAAGAAAACTGGTTTATTATTTTTAATACGATTAATAACTGCTTGTGATAATTTTTTCATTTCAAGATTTAAATAAATTACTGGATCACCATTAACAACATTACCTAAACGATCAACTTGAATTAATTTATTATATTCATTTCTTTGATCATTTAATAATGATATATAATCAGGTGTATTAAATTCAAGTACTTCCTTTGAATAATTTAAAGGAGTTGTTTTAATATTTTGATATTTACCATCTTTATCATAAAATTCCCAAATAAATTCATCATTTGGTTTTGGTGGATTACCTAAAAACATTGTTAATAAACGATAAATTTCTTTTTGAAATTCAATTTTTTTAATTGAAATATCTTGATTATTTTCTAACATTTTACGTAAAATCATTGCAAATTCACGTAATTTAAAATTTAACATTTCATTCATAACTTTTGAATTTGTTGTATTATAACTATCTGGATAAATTTGATCTGGAACTAAACCATATTTATCAACAATTTGTGTCATCATTGAAAACTGACCACCATCTTCTGCTGGATTTAATAAAAACCATTGAATTAATCTACTTTCAACTGGTTCTTTATAAGTTTCAATTATTAAATCAAAAAAATAATTACATCTTTCTAATTTATCATAAAAAAATAAATAAGATGGTGATAATTTAATTTCTTTTAAATTAAGTTTTTTCATTGCAGTTAAACGTAATAAATTAGTTGAGGCAAATAACCAACAACGACCTGATGCTTTTTGATCCATAACTGGTAAACCTTCAACTTCAATTTTATTATTAAAAACATTTTTATTTGAAATTTCTTTATCTCTATTAATAAAAATTTCATCAGCATTTGAATGTTGTAAAACTGTACCACCAATTTGAGTTTTTGAGTCAATTTTAAATTCTTCTGTCCATTGACATAATGAATCAATATTAATATCAGATTTTTCGTAAACCATATTGAATTGATTTTTAAGCTTGTTTTTGATATGATAATTAACAACGTAAAATTATATTAATAAAGGGAAGAAAAAAAAGAGAACAGAAAAGAAGTTAAAAGAAAAGGAATTTATATCAAAGAAAGAAGAAGAAGAAGAAGAAGAAGAAGAAGAAAGGGAAAGCAAGCCCGATCTAGTAAAACTAAATGCTTTTACAGATTATATTTATTAGCGGCTATAGGTGCCTTGTTAATTACTAAGTGACACAAAAATGATTATGACAAGCTAGCGCAATTGTTTCCTATTTGGGTTATTTTTTTCTCTGTTTTTGACTTTGACCTAATTATAGATAAGAAATCGTATTACAAAATTTAACAAATTAATTACAAAACATATTTCACATTCTTTTATTTGGGATTACAAATAACAATTTCATATACTTGTTTAAAATTAAGATAATTAATTATAGGCTCAGTACTATAATTATAAAAAAGCAAGTTTAATTCAATGACATAAATAAGTTATAAAGGAAATAAAAAAGAAAAAAATATGAAAAAGGTTTATGTATATAAATAAATAAATAAATAAATAAATAAATAAATAAATAAATAAATAAATAAATAAATAAATAAATAAATAAATCAATATATACTGTGGTCGTTTATTTGTAATTAAAAGTGAAAATTATATTAATATATGAAAATGAATATATAAAATTATTGTTCTTCAGTTGTATCATCATATTTGGTTGCATTTGAATCAATACTTGTTGTTGATTGATTGTTACTTTTAATTGATTCTGATAAGTTTTTATTTTGATTTAAACGTTCCTTTAATAAACTTTCACGCATTTTTAATTCTTTTGCCTTACGTTCAAGTTCAGCTGCACGTTTTGCTAATTCTTGAGCATGTTGACGTTCTAATTCTTCTAATTTAGCTTGCTTCGTACGTAAATTTTCATGTCTTAATATATATGGAACAGTTTCACTAATTTTACGTAATTTTTTTGGATCAATTTGTGATTGCGGTACTTGATAATGACTAACAAATGATGATGAATTACTTTCAATTGATAATTGTGGTGAATTTGGAGCTTTATTGTTATTATTATTATTATTAATTTGTGGTGGCTTAACTAAAGTTGATTGAGATGCAGCATCTGAAAGTTGAGAATCTATACTATTACGTTTAACAGCTTTTGAAGTATCATCATAAATATCTTCTGTATTTTCATTTATATTTGATTCTTCTTGAATTGTTGATTTTGATAAATTATTTGATAAATCATCAATTTCTCTTTTTGGTAAATCGAATTTAGCCATTGATTTTGAATTTGCAATTTCTGCTAAATTTGACATTGATGGTGGTTCATTATTATTATTATTATTATTATTATTATTATTAATAATACCTGATGTCATTGAATCAGTAAATTCATTTTGTAAATCTGCAACACTTGATAATTTTTCTGTTCTATAAGCTTCATATAAAAAATCATGAGTTATATCTTTTAATTCTTGTAATTGAGAACCTAAAATTACAGATTTTAAAATTGGGAAATCAGATACATTTGTATCATTAATATCAATTATACCCCAAGGATATTTTCTAATACGAGTTTTTTTATTATTAATTGTTGATTCAATATCTGAAGTAACTATTGCAAATGGTTGTAATTGTGATAAATAACGTGATTCTTCAATTATTTCAGGATCTGTCTCTGATTCATCTGCTTGAAATTGGAAAACAGGTATTTTAAATCTTTCAATATCTTGTAAAATATTTCTTTTAAAATTTGCTAATTCTGATTTTGTAAATGAATCTGCACGACCAATAATTGGTAATATATTAACATATTTTGACATTTTTAACATTGATTGAATATCTAATTCTCTTAAACCATGACCAGTTGGTTCAATAAAATATAAACAAACATGAACTCTTGTATCTTCAAATCTTGGATTTCTTCTAACTTTTGTTTCTTCAGCTAAAACAAAATCAAATTGTTGTTCTAAGAAATTACAAATTTCAGTTATACATAGATTATTATTTAAATTATCACCAAAACCTGGTGTATCAATTACTGTTAATAAAATTTTTGAATCATCATCATCAATAATTTCAACTGAAGTTTCAGTAATTGCAATACCTGGTTCATTATTTGATAATGAAGGATCAAAATTTTGTTCCATTTCAGATGCTGTAATCGAACTTAAATTTGAAAATGTAATTGTCTTTGGAATAGTTTTATTTGTTTTATTTTCATATCTATGTGGTAAAATATTTTGATCTAATAAAGAATTTGTAAATGATGTTTTACCAGTACCTTGACAACCTGTAACTAAGATTGTAAAACGAATTGCTTTTCTATTATCTTTCTTTCTAATATATGATGGCATTCTAGCTATGGGGGGATTAAAGGTAACGATTGTTATATAAAGAGTAAGAACAAAAAATGTAAAATTAAAACAACAACAACAACAACTTATACGTAAAATATAAACAATATTTACTTTTCTTGATCTCTCTATTAATTTCGTAATGTAAACAAAATGAAATTTTAGTGTTCAAATTCGTTTTTCGCGGTTTTAAAAAGAAAAAGAAAAAGAAAAAAAAAATTTCGTGTTTTTCATTTTTTTTTTTTTTATTTCAATTGTTTTAGCAAGAGACGATCGACGCCAACAAAAATTTATAAAAAAATTATAAAAAAATTATATATATATATATATATATATATATATATAAGCCTTCCATGTCACGTGCCATGGAATGTTCTAGGCTGAACAGTTCGGAGTTTTTCAGTTTTTTAGTTAATTAATTTATCATTTAACTCAGGTGACATAATAAATTATATATATATATATATATATGTATATGTATATTATATAAATATATATAAATATATTATTTTAATTAAAGAATATAAAAGAAATACAATGGATCACTGTAATCTGTATTTGGAAAAAATCTATCACTTTCTTCCTAGTTTATTTCACTTTTTTTTAGATTTATTTTATATTATTGGTTATTATAATGAATTAATTAATAAATAAATCAATAAATTAGTTAATAAATAAATAAATAAATAAATAAATAAATCAATCATGTCATTTAAGACACTATCAGCAAAATCTGCAGCTGCATTAGATGCATCATTAATGTCAACTTTAGGTTATAAATTAGAACAATTAATGGAATTAGCTGGATTATCAGTCGCTCAAGCAGTTTATTCTGATTTTAATCCAATTAATTATCCAAATGTAATTGTATTATGTGGACCTGGTAATAATGGTGGTGATGGTTTAGTAGCTGCAAGACATTTAAAATTATTTGGTTATAAAAATATTAAAGTTTATTGGCCAATAATGGGTAAAAATCAATTTTATTTAAATTTAGAGAAACAATTAAATTTATTTAATATTGAAATAATTAAAAATTTCGATGATTTAAATTTAAATTTAAAAAATTCAAATATTATAATTGATGCATTATTCGGTTTTTCATTTAAACCACCATTAAGGGATCCATATAATAAAGTAATTGAAAAAATAATTGAAATTCAAAAAACTGAAAATAAAATTATTTTCGCAGTTGATGTACCAAGTGGTTGGGATGTTGATAATGGTCCAAATGAAGAATCTGGTACTGAAAATTATATGCCAAATGCTTTGATTAGTTTAACAGCTCCAAAGCCATGTTCTTTAAAATTAAATAAAAATGTTAATCATTATTTAGGTGGTAGATTTATTCCACAATCAATTGCTGATAAATGGGATTTCCAAATTCCAAATTATAAAGGTGCAGATCAATTTGTTAAATTAAATTAATAAAACTTATTTATTTATTTACTATATAAATTAGTTATTTAGTTATTCAGTTATTTAAATATTAAGGTAAAAAAAAAGGGGTTTAAAAAAAGTAAATTATAAAATACAATGCTAAGTAATATAAAGAATAATGTAATCAATATCGAATCTATCGTATATTGTATATTAATGAAATAGAATTGAACAATTAATCAAAAGATGGAAAAAAAAAAGAGGTAAATAACGAGAAAAGTAAGTAGTTGATATTGAAAAAAAAAAATAAATAATAATATGAACTATAAAAAATGTGAAAAATAATAATGGAAAATGTATTAAAGATCAAGAGGAAAGATGTAATAAAGTACAGATGTCAGAATACAAATGAAAATACATGTATTTTTATATATACATATACTAGCTCAAATCAATTGTCAATTGAAAATGTGAAAAGAAGAAAAAAAAAAATAATAAATTAATGAAAAATGCAGATATCATGTAAATAATGTAAAATAATGCAATTTATAACACTTAAAAGTTAGTATTATTTTTTATTTTCTTTTAAAATTTTCTAAATTTTAACTTTTAAATTGGTTGAACATAATTATTAGCTTTTGTTTATTATACGAAAAAGCAAAAAAAAAAAATTTTAAATTAATAATGATATGTTTGATTTTGAAAATTAAATTCATTATTATTATTGTTGGCAGGTTCTGAGTTATTTCTTTGTAAATTATTTTGATTCACACCAATTAAATTATTTGATTTTGAATTATTAGATGTTGGCATAGGAATTAAATTATTATTAGAATTTGTATTATTTCTTCTTTGCTGACCTGGACCTCTAACACCTAAAGGATTTTTACTAAAACTTAAACGAATTCCTCCTTTATTATTAGAATTATTATTATTTCGTGGTAATGTTCTACCATATAATTCAGCTAAAGCTCTTGTTGCAAATGCAATATCATCAAATTCAACAAAACACATTGGACCATGATGAGACGTAACACCATTTGTTTGTTTAGTTCTAAAAGATAATCTTTTAAAACCAGGTTGTGACTGAAATAATGTTCGTAATTCAATTTCAGTTGTATCAGGTGGTAAATTACCAACATATAATGTATTACAAGGTGGATTTTGATCTGCTGGATTTGCAGGTGGTGGTACTCTTGCTAATAAAGATAATTCTGGTATTTGTTGATTTTTATTTAGATTATTATTATTAATATTATTATTATTATTCGATTGATTAGATTGATAATATCTTAACATATCTGATTGATTTGAAGAAGAAACTGAGGAACTTTGAATTGGTAATTCATGTGAACGATGTCTTTGTAATTGTAAATTAAATTTATTTATATTATTAATACTATTAATATTAATATTACCAATACTATTATTAATACTATTATTAATATCATCATCATTATTAAATGAAGTATCATTCAAAAAATTTGAATCTAAATTTGAATCTAATGGTGATTCTAAGTGTTGTGGGATTAATGAAGGAATTGAAAAATTAGCAGAGGATGACGTTGTTAAATCTGTCAAATTCAAGTTATTTGTATTAAAATAACTATTTGCAGAATTATTATTATTATTATTATTATTATTATTATTGTTGTTGTTGTTGTTGTTGTTGTTATTGTTATTATTATTAGTAGTAGTAGTAGTAATAGTAGAACTATTATTATTGTTGTTGTGTGAATTATTATTTTTGGATTGAGACCAATCAGTAATTATTGGAGTTGGTAAATTTGAATTTTGAACAGTTGAATTTGTTGGATGATTTAATAATAATGAATCTGATCTTAAAGGTGTTGTTAAAGGAGTTGAAGTATCATTAGTCCAAGAATTTAAATTATTTAAATTATTAATATTATTTAAATTTAAATTTAAATTTAAATTATTTAAATTACTCATATTATTTAAGTTTGGAATTTGAGTTAAAGGATGAATTAATGTTGGATTTGAATTATCTAGAGTATCATTTGAATTTGTAATATTAATTTGTTTTGTCATTTGTATGGTTGGTGAATGTGGAGGTGATGATTGATTATTTGATATAAATGGATTCGAAAACAAATAAGAATTTGATTGTTTATTATTATTATTATTATTATGATTATTATTATTATTTGAATTAGTTAACATAATTTCACATTGAACATTTGGATATGAATTTCCAAATAAAGGTTTATCATTCAATAATTGATGAACCTGACTTGCAATTTTTGGAGAATAAAATTTTGATAAAATTACTGGATTATTACTTATCGGTTCTTGAATGATATCAATAAAATTAACATCATTTAAACATAATGAAAAAATTAAAGAAGCTTCTCTTAAGGATACATCTTTTGGGATATTTTTAATTTTTAAAATTGTAAAATCTTGATTATTATTTATATTAGATACTGAATTATTTGAGTGATTTGTATTAATTGATAATCTATTTAAAGAATTTGATAATTCTTCATTTGATCTATTTACTGTGTATAATGAAGTCATAGTAAGAATATATAATATGAGCTTATAAAATTATTAATTTATATTGAATTGAATTTGAAGTGAATTGAATTGAATTGAATTAGATTGAATTAAAGTTAAAAAATGTGAAATGATTTAGTAATTAAATGATTGAATAGAATTGAATTAGAGTAGCAAAATAACGAAATTGTAAATTCAAATAAACAATTTAATATTATAAGTATTTTAAAATTAATGTATTGTGGAAAAGAGCAATTTTTTTTTAAATGAATGAATGTAAAATATTTTAAAGACTAATATACACTAATTTAATAAGAAAAATGATGATGTTTAATTTTTAGTTTATTTTGGGAAATGAGATAATATTTAATCAATTGAAAGTAAACAGATGAATAATTTGTAATATTAATCTATATTGTACAACTAAGTTATTAAATAAAGAAAAAAAAAATTGAATTTTTTTCAATAACCTGCAGAAAAAAAAAAAGAAAAACAAGATACAATACAATCAATATATGTATATGCTGCTGTATTTAAAATAATTAATCAGTTAAATTTTTGGGTATTTTGATATATATAACTAATTTATATATTAAAATATCTTTTTGATGATATTATATTTTTTTTTACAGTTATACATATAACTTTATCAAATATATATGTATATATATATGATAATAAAATAATTAAAATGTTAAATCTACAAATGAATATAACAAGACA
>JAJLVB010000087.1:0-47041 GCA_030570135.1 Pichia deserticola | reverse complement strand
CCGTGGGAGATCCCCGTCTTATTTTTGTCGGTCCAAAATGAATTTTCCCTCCTCTCTGAACCGCCTGACTCAACCAACACCCTCGGTAGTTCCAAGAATTCTAGTAATTAATTTTTTTTAATTAGAGAGTGAGAAGGGAGAAGTAAAACGCGTCTTTCTTTATAATTTCAAATTTGTGATAAAAATGAAATGGAATATTCAATTTGAGTACACGTTTTTTTTTTGTTCCAATTTCATTTGCCATTTTATTTTCAATCATTGGATATATATATATATATATATATATATAATAATAATAATTTAGTTAGAATGGAATCAATAAGGGTCGATGCTACATTACTTGGACAATCAACATCCAAAACAGTCCGTATCATAGGAAAACTTAAATCTATAGATTCCGGATCATCTGGCACAATCAATTCAAATGGTATAATAAACATAACATCAGCAACTGATATGAATAATTTAACAGTTGATAATTGGTATGAAATTTTAGGAAAAGTTCAAAAAGATTTATCTGTTAATGTTTTAGAGTTTTTCGACTTTGGTAAGGATATAAATGAAAATGCAGTTAAAAAATTAGTTCAAGTTGTACATTATGTACCTGAATTGTATTCTAGTGAATAACTTAAAACTTAAAACTTAAAACTTAAAACTATAATATTTATAATACTCCATAGAATCACTTGTATAATATAAAATAATATAAAATATTATTATAGAATATATAAATATATCAATGTAAAGTATTTATAATTTTAATCATTCCTAAGGATATTAAAATTAAAACCAATGCTTATTAAAATAGATAAAAAAAAATGAAAACATGATAAAATAGAACAAAAAAAATGAGTGAATAAAAAATAATAATAAAGAAAAAATAAAAAACAATGAGACAGAAAAACAAATGATTAAGTTAAAAATACATGAATAGAAGGGATATATAATAGTTGCATTTATAGTTTTATAATTACAATTTATAATTATAATATTTTTTTCTTTTCTTTTTTTTTTTTTTGAATTTATTTTTTTTAAAAATGAATTTCAATAATTTTCAATTTAATCAGCCCATCTTCTCTTCATTAATTTTCTTTTTTCTGCATATGAAGAATCTAATGTTGCACTAACTAATCTTTCACTAGCAGCATACCATCCAACTACACTTGGAAATGGTGCAGGAGTTGCATAATTAATGAATGAACTCCTTTTATATGACCAACCTGGTGTAATTGTTGATAAAACAACAGGTGATGGTCTAATTGTACTATAATATGTAACTTCAGATGATGGGAAACGTCTTGACCATGAACTTACAGTAACTTTTGAATCTGGTTGCATTTGCATTGGTGCAAATCTAGTTTTACCTGTTTGTAAAGTATATGGAATTGTAAATGATTTAGAAGTATCACCATGATTTGCAGCTGAACCATCATCATAATTAATTTCACCAGGTGGTGGTGAACCTGAACCACTTGTTCCAATAGTACCTGACATTCCTGTAATATCAAAACGGTTTGAATAACGAATCATATAACCACCATTTTCGAAAACTGTATAAATTTGAATATAAAATGTACCGTCCTTTGCAACAGATCCTTCAAAAATAGCTTCATAGCTAGAATCTGTAATATCAGAAGCTGGAATATTTTTAACGGATGCAACAGATAAAATATTATTATTATCACCAGTACAAAGAACAAATGTATATGTACTAATATTATCATCTGATGGATCATCACCATCATCTTCCCAAGAAATAGGAATTGTAACTTCACCACCAACAACGGTAAAATCGGTGCTACCATCTGGTGTATCAACAATCATCATTGCAATACATTGTTGTAGCATAACTAATAATGAAAATAAAGGAATTAAAAACGAATGTACTTTGGTCATGATTAATTTGCTAGATTTAATATGATTAATTCCTAACCTTTTCTAATGATAAAATCTAATAACAGTTATAATAGTTAATAGAATGTATACTGATTAATGAAAACTATGAGTAGGAGAAAAACAAAATAGAGAGATGTATAAAAAACAAAAGCTTACATAAATTACAACTAAAAACTGAATTGAAAACATGCCTCGTTTGCCTGTTATAATTGTTGTTATAGAAAAAAAAAAAAAAAAAAAAAAAAATAAAGGGGGCGCAAATTTGTTCTATACAGACAGAATATTTGTAAACTTCATAAATAAAACCCGAATCCACAATTTATCATCTGTTGTTCCTTTTTAAGATTTATAATATCTTCTGTTACTAACACAATTAGATTTGCTTAAATAAAAAAACAAAATACCTATGCAAGAAAAGGAAAATTCAACAGCACGTCATATTAGATGTTTTGGTGATCTCAACCTTGCTTCCTCTCATCTTTATGCTTGTATCGATATTTATGATTTGTACAGGAGAGTTGTGAATATGATTTCATCTTTAATATATACATACCAGTATTTAATCGTTTTACGATCTGTAATTGTAAATGATCCACAGAAAAAGATATTATGTAGCTGTTGGAGGAAAATAGTGAAAAATGATATTAATGTGCCATCAAAAACAGTTATAGATGTTTTAACAAATGTATTAAATGTACCTAAATTTAGTAATCTGAATAATCAAATACTCACATTAATGATTCTTAATAATAATCAAAGTAAAATTAGAAGTGAAGAAAAAGAAAATTTTCAATTTAATGATAATAATAAAGATAACTATTATGTTAATCTTGATGTCCCTGTACTATTATTATCAAGCTCAAATGATAATAGTAACTATGTACCGCCTGTAGAACCATTTTTTGAAAATTCATCATTTAATATTAAAAGAAGATCTTTTTTTATTAATTGGAATCATGAAGGTAAATTTGATATTAATGCATTACATCTAAAATATGGTAAACTAATCAATGATGATGATCTAGATATTATTACTGATAATTTTTTATGGCCTAAAATTAAGCTTACTCAAACAATGTCATTTATTGACAAATTATCACTGATATTAACAGGTTATTTATATACTGGTGAATTGGGTGATGGGACTCTAGAAAGAATTTTTGGAGCCAAAAAAATTGATATTAAAGGGATCGAAAAGTTACCTGAATATATTTATCATGATCTGGATTTAAATCTAGCCCAAGAAAAATTAACATGTTTAAAAATTAAAATGTCTAGAAAGATGAAAGAATTTGAACAATCTTAAATGACAAAAAGCTAAATAGTCTATAAATGTATAAATTTATATAATTAATTTTAATCTTAAAATATTTATACGTTTTGAAGTTCTTTAATAAACTCACCAACTTTATCACCTTTACGCATTAAAGATTCACCAATAAGAAAGCCATAAATATTTTGATCAACATAACTTTTAATATCAGATGAACTATTGATACCACTTAATGCAAGGAAAACCAAATCTTTTCGTTGTTCTGAAGAAATATTTGAAAGTACACTTGTTGTTGTATCTAAATCAACATTAAAATTTTTTAAATTTCTATTATTAACACCAATAACTTTTGATCCAATTTTTAATGCAATTGAAAGTTCATCTGCAGTATTAACTTCAATTAATGGTTCAATATCTAAAGAACGTGAATATTTAATTAATCTAATTAATTCATCTTCTGATAACATTTTAACAATTAATAAAACTGTATCAGCACCTGCAAGACGAGCTTCTAAAATTTGATATTCATTAAATATAAATTCTTTACGTAAAATACAAGGTCTATTTTCATTTAATGAATTAACTGCTGCTCTAGCTAATTTTAAATCATCAATTGAACCTTTAAACCAATTTGGTTCAGTTAAAACTGAAATTGCAGCAACACCTGCATTTGCATATCTTAAAGCTTGTAAGGCAGAATTTGCATTAATATCAATATCACCTTTAGATGGAGAAGCACGTTTAATTTCACTTATTATAGCAATATTTTTTTTTGATGTTAAATTAAATAATTTTGAATGAAAGTTTATAACTGAAGGTGCTAAACCTAATTTATAATATGTTTCTAAATCTTCAAATGATTTACCAGGTTTAGAAATAAGTTCTTCAATATCTTTACGACGTTGAGAATATATTTTATCTAAAATAGAAACAGATTGTAAAGAATTCGATGTTGATGAATTTGATTTTAAAACATTTTCATTATCTTTCCAATAACCACCTTTAACAGATAAAATATTTTTCATCATTAAATGACCTTCTTCAGTTAAAATACTTTCAGGATGAAATTGAACACCTTCAATTGTATATTCTTTATGTCTAACACCCATAATTATACCATTATCAGTTTTTGCTGTAACTTCTAAAACTGGTGGCAGTGATTCTTTTGTACCTGCAAGTGAATGATATCTTGTAACTGCAACACCTTGTGGTACATTTTTAAACATACCTTTATTATCATGAGTAATTGCTGAAGTTTTACCATGAACGATTTCACCAGCAAATTCAACATCACCACCGAAAACTTCAAAAATACATTGTTGACCCATACAAACTCCAAAAATTGGTAATTTACCTTTAAAATAAGAAATCATATCTCTTGAAATACCAGAATCTGTTTTTGGATGACCCGGTCCTGGTGAAATCACCAAAGTATCTGGATTTAGTGCTTCAATTTCAGCCAATGAAATTTTATCATTTCTGAAAACTGATACTTTTGCACCAGCTTGACAAAGGTATTCATATAAATTCCAAGTAAATGAGTCATAGTTGTCAATCATGACAACATGCTTTTTTGGTAATTCTTCCAATGTCATTATTCTAAGTTGATATATAGAGTACTACTGTTTAAGAGTAAAAAGTGTGTCAATGAAAGAATTGAAATATCCTTCAAGACAACAATATATTGAATAAATTTCAATGTCCAAGTTTTCCGTTTTGAATGACTCAGAGACAAAAAGCCTGAAATGAAAAAGTGTCGTCTATAGACGTCGATCGACCAGTACAATAAATAATAAATAATAAATAATAAAAATAGAGAGATTAATTAATAAATGATGTAATATTTAATTTATACATCATCATACACATAATAAACGACATATGTTAATTATATAATTTATTGAAGATAGCAGAGATATTCATTTCATCACATTACATGTTATTATCATTGAGAAAGAAATCTTCCATTTTTTCTTTTCTTTGAAAACAATATCAAGTATAGGAATAAATAAATATTGATACCAAATAACTTAACAATTCCCAATTATTTGCACGTGTTTCCCTAATTTTTAATATTATAGATAAATTAGTTGATATTTTGATCAAGATCTACAATCACAGTTACTACTTTATAAAAATAATATACTTTCATTCACTCAATTGCATCCGTCAAAACATATAATATTCAGTTTTTTTTTTTAATAATCTTTGTACTAATTGATAATCAAAAATATGTCATCAAGGTATAGAGTTGATTATTATATTAAAGAACATCGCCGAGATGAATTTATTGAATGGATTAAATCATTATTAGCAACTCCATTTGTTTTATATGCTGTTAAACCTAATTTTACAGTTACAGCAGTTCAAGATTTGATGATTAATTCAGAAGCTGCAAGAAGATATGCTGAAATTTTTCATGATATTGAAAAATTAGTAGTTGATCATATGGAAATGACAAGATTAGGTACACCAGATCAATCAAGATTAATTCAATTAGTTCCAAGTATTGGTACATTTTTTACACCATTACCATTAGAACAAGCATTTTATATTCAAGATCAAAGAAGGAGTATAAGTAAAAGAAGATTAGTTGCACCAAGTTTTAATGATATTAGATTAATTTTAAATACTGCACAAATTTTACAATTAGCAATGCCATTTCATGAAATATTTCATGAAAATTCAACAAATTCAAAGGATAAATTACTTAGTTTAATTACATTCGATGGTGATTTTACATTATATGAAGATGGTAAAAATTTTGAATTAAATTCTCCACTTTTACCATATATTTTAACAATTTTAGAGAAAGATATTATAGTTGGTATAGTTACAGCTGCTGGTTATAAAGATGCTAATAAATATCATGAAAGATTATTTGGATTATTTGAAGGAATTAAAAATTCAACAACTTTAACGATTAAACAAAAGGAAAATTTGTTAGTAATGGGTGGCGAAGCAAATTTTTTGTTTAGATATAGTGATGAAATTAAAGGATTAAAATATCAAGATGAAGATACATGGTTATTACCATTAATGAAGAAATGGAAAGTTGATGATCTTGAAATTATACTTGATTTTGCTCAAGAGAATTTAGAAAATTTAATTAATAAATTATCATTAGATGCAATGGTTATTAGAAAAGAAAGAGCTGTTGGATTAATACCTAAACCAGGAAAATCATTAATTAGAGAACAATTAGAGGAAATTGTATTAAGGGTCGATCATAATTTACGACAATTTAAACCGGCTAAAAATATTAAATGGTGTGCCTTTAATGGTGGTAGTGATATTTGGGTTGATATTGGTGATAAAAGTCTTGGTGTTAAAGTTTTACAACAGTTTATTAAAGAGAAATATGGAATGCATGTTGCACCAACCAATACATTACATGTTGGTGATCAATTTGCATCATTAGGATCTAATGATTATGCTAGTAGAACTGCAGCTGCAACAGCGTGGATATCAAGTCCAGAGGAGACATGTTTTTTGCTGAAAGATTTAATTGCATTTATTGATGAATGGGCTTCTTTTTGAGTTGAAATAAACTCTATTGATTAGAAAATAATACTGTAAGATTATTAGTTAATATATAATTAAGGCATAATATATATAATAGTAGAAATATAGATATGATATTGTGATTATTGATGTAAATACTCATTAAATATTCGAAAGAATTGAATTCAGTCAAAAAAATTGTAAGCTAATGTTGATAAGTATGTATTGTATTTGACGATATTTAAAATACATACTTTTTTTTTTTTTGAGTTAATCTTGTGATTTCAGTGTTTTTCAGATAAATGCTGTTTTTTATGTTTTTTATGATTTTATAATTGAAACAAAAAAAAAAAGAAATATTGAGCTTACCCCTTCAAGTTTAGAAACAACATGACAGATAAAGTTGAGAATCAAAATAGGGAACATTAAACGGTATTGAAAAAAGGTCAAACATTTATTTAATCTGATAGCTTTCGAAATTGTATAAAATCTTTTCTTTATATTGTGCAAAAAAAAATTAACCCCGAAACAAAAAAGTGAACGGCTGATAATAAAAATAGCAATTTGTAATTGATTATATAATGATGTATGTTATCATATCAGCATTGAGTTAAATTACCAGTTTTGTAACTCCTTTTTATGATTGACCGTTTTTCCTTTATATTTAACTTATATCAATTAGTTTCAATTAATTTAAGCAATATTAAGATAACTATATTTCCTTGATTTAAGATAGTTTCAGTGAGGTGATTATTAGTTTATCAGTCAGTATTACAAATTTTCTTGCTAGATTACAAATTCATAATATCACAATGTACGGATTTATATGCTTAACAGTTTCAATATTCTCAATAATTTATCCTCTTCATAGAACGACCAATCAATTGGTAACTTTACAAATATTTCATGATAATAAACTTTCGTTATTAACAGATACAATACCATTAAATGTAGAAAATGTTGAAGAATTACAAGAACTAATAACTTATTGGATAGTTTTATCAATATGGTTATTCATTAAACAATTACCAATAATTTCTTTTATAATTAGATTGATTCCCTTCTCTTCATTATTCTGTTTATATATTCAAATTTGGCTTGCCTTTCCAATTATTCCAATTCAGTCATTACAAACAAAAGTATCTGGTTCATTTTTAATTTATTATTATTATTTTGGTAATAATATGGAAAACTTTAATAATTTAAAATTTAAATTATATTCAACTGTTGGGTATTTTGGAGAACTTATTTGCAAATTTATTGGTAACATCATTGATAAAATTCCAAATTTAAATACTTTATTAATATCTTTTAATATTGATATTAAATTTTATGAGAATTATTTTAATTCAATGTATAATTCATTTAAACAAAATGAGGCAAATGTAACTTCATTTTCATCAAACGGGATTAAAAATACTATATTTGGTAATAATATTAATAATGATAAAAAAATAGGAGGAATTACAGAATATATTTCTTCATGGGCTTTTTCTAATACTTCTAATAGTAGTAAGCCTAATGTTGATAATAGACAAATTATCGATACTATTGATAGTGAAACAAAATCTAACTCAACTTATTTTTTAATATCTTCATTATTTGCACCATTTGGTATTAAATCAAATGATTCAACTGTTATTGAAACATTATCAACAACATCTATTTCACAAAGTTTATTATCAAAGCCACCATCAAAAAACTCAAAGAATTCGTCACCAGCACGTAGTTTTGATGATTTTGCAATAGTTAGTGAAAAAGATCTGCTGGATAATAGTAGTGATTTAAGTGCAAAAATGTACAAATCAAAGAGAAATAATAGATCAAGGGATTCTAGTAAAAATAATACAAATAATCATAATAATAATAATAATAATAATAATAATAATTATGATAATGATGATGATGATAATAAAAGATCAACATCATTTGCCTCGGGTTCAAATATACATGGATCAAGAAATTCAAGTAATGTTAGTGTTAATGATACCATTTATGATGAAACAACTGGATTATTGGATAAACAATCCACATCATCAAGGAAATCGTCGGTAACGGGAAAAAGGGGTAATTCTAGATCAGGTTCAAGATCTAGTTGGTTTGGAAAGGTTAGAGGTTAGTTAAATAATTAATTATCTTTTTTTTTATTCGTTTGAAAAATTATTAAATTATGGATTTTTATTCATCCTTGTTTTTTGGTTGTTTTTTTATTTTTGTTTTTTTGTTTAACGGTTAGGTTATAAATCAATTTTATTCACAACTTTTATCCATATTTTATAACACTCATCTTCCATTTCTTTAAATTTTACAACTTTTAGGTATTTATATTTTTTTTAAAAATTAAACAAGCAAACAAACAAATAAATAAATAAATAAATAAGTTCATTACAAATTATAAATTTTATTATATTTATATTGGATTTTCAATTTTTATGTACAGAATGTCTATATATAATCATTAAGAACATGAAATATATCTTTATAAAATAAATATTATAAATAATTTATCAATTATAATTGAATATATGATGAAATAAAATTTTCAGCATCTATTCTCTTTTTAGCAATTATATCTTTATCTTTAATATTCTTCATTTGTCTTCTAACAACTTTTGGAACAAAATTCATTGGTCTTGGATTTTTATCTATAATACCATTAAATGCTTTACTTGGTTTTTCAGCATCTGAATTTAATGCATTTGCCTTTTCTTCTCTATAATTATTTAATTCAGTTGCTAATTCTTTTTCTTGTATAAATTCATTATTTTCTGCAGGCCATACAAAAGGATCAATTAAATCAACTGTCATTTTCTTAATTTGACTATCTCTATATCTTGAACCATATGGAGCTGGCATACTTCTAACAAATTTTGCAGGCATTAAAGCTGATGTAATATTTAAAACTCTTAAACCATAAATATGATAAAGATAATCTCTTAAATCTAACTTATTAAATGATTTCGGTACAATAAATTTTGCTTGATAAGGTGTATGTTTTGCATTTGGTCTTAATAATTTAATTGTTGCAAATGGTAAATAAATTGGTTTTGAACCTGGTATAAAATTTGGTTCATCATTTTCTAATGCTTCACGTACAAGTTCAACAATTCTTTTTGATCTTAAAGCACGATCAGCATGTGATTCTTTTGGAGTTGGTTTTGGTGCAAATGGTTTACGATATCCCATAATAATTGTACGAACTGATGTATATTTAAATGATGATTTAGATAAATTTGAACGCAATGAGCGTACAGCTGGTATATTTGTAAACATTTTGTTGATTATCTCCAATTAATTGATATTTAAATAAACTAATTGATTAGTGTTTCAAAAGGAAATTAGATAACAATTATGGTATATTTATTGTATGAGAATTTGAAAAGAAATGGACGAACAGTGAAATTTTATAGAAAAAAAGTAAAAATGTCAAATTAAGAAATTTTTAAAAAGAAAAGAAACAGAGCCGGGTAAATTTTAAGTTATCATAAAGGTCGATCGACGGTGAAACGTATTTTTTTTTTCTTTTATTTTTTTATTTTTTTTTTTGTTTTGTTTTCTCACATTTTTTTTTTTTGCAGTGGCAGTGGTGGCAAAATAAGAAAATACGAGAGAAAGTAAATAAAATTGAAAATTAGATTATACTTGGTGGTATAGTATTCAACAATACCCATTTTAAAGTTATCTCTTTTGGGTTTGGATTCCTCTATATAGCAGAACAGCAGAGTATCATTTGTCGTCATATTCTAAAATATTAATAATTAATCATGAAATACGATGAATCTGCTTATTCCCTTGGAGAAGATGATCTTATTACAACAGAAGATTGTTGGACAGTAATTACATCATTTTTTGAAACCAAAGGTTTAGTCTCTCAACAATTAGAATCATTTGAAGAATTTATTGAAACTTCAATTCAAGAATTAGTTTTAGAAGATAGAAAATTAATTTTAGATCAACCAGCTCAACATATTAGTGAAGATGATGATATTAATAGAAGATATGAAATTACATTTGGTGATATTTTCCTTTCAAAACCTTCACAAACAGAAGCTGATGGTACAACTTCAACTTTATTACCACAAGAAGCAAGATTAAGAAATTTAACATATTCAGCTCCACTTTATGTTGAAATGAAAAAAATGGTTAGAGAAAGTATAGATGATGAAAATAATCAATCATCTCAAATTTCATGGTATAAAGAAGGTGATATTTATAAATTTAGAACAAGACAATTAGATGAATTAGAACCAATTCCAAATACTTTCAATGATGAAGAAGATGATATTATAGATGAAAAGCATAATACTAAAATTCATAAATCAGGTGCTGAAACTCAAACTATTTTTATTGGTAAAGTTCCAATTATGTTAAAATCTAAATTTTGTACTTTATATGGTTTATCAGAAGAAGAATTATATCAAATTAGAGAATGTCCATTTGATATGGGTGGTTATTTTATTATTAATGGTTCAGAAAAAGTTTTAATTGCTCAAGAAAGGTCTGCTGCAAATATTGTTCAAGTTTTCAAAAAATCTGGTGTTTCACCAATTTCTCATGTTGCTGAAATTAGATCTGCATTAGAAAAAGGTTCAAGATTAATTTCTTCAATTCAAGTTAAATTATCAAGTGGTGGTGCATCAAGTTATAAAAGTGGTGGTGTTGGACGTTCAATTAAAACAACTTTACCTTATATTAAAACAGATATTCCAATTGTAATTGTTTTTAGAGCTTTAGGTGTTATAGAAGATGGTGATATTTTACAACATATTTGTTATGATGATAATGATTGGCAAATGTTAGAAATGTTAAAACCTTGTATTGAAGAAGGTTTCTTAATTCAATCTCAAGAAGTTGCATTAGATTATATTGGTAGAAGAGGTAATGCTGTTGGTATTAAAAGAGAAAGACGTATTCAATTTGCAAAAGATATTTTACAAAGAGAATTTTTACCACATATTTCACAAGATGGTGGTCATGAAACTAATAAAGCTTACTTTTTAGGTTATATTATAAATAGATTATTACTATGTGCATTAGAAAGAAAAGAACAAGATGATAGAGATCATTTTGGTAAGAAAAGATTGGATTTGGCAGGTCCTTTATTAGCCAATTTATTTAGAATTTTATTTAGAAAACTTTCACGTGATATCTACAGATATATGCAAAGATGTATTGAACATGGTGAAGATTTTAATATTGTTTCTGCTGTTAAATCAACAACAATTACTTCTGGTTTAAAATATTCATTGGCAACTGGTAATTGGGGTGAACAAAAGAAAGCAATGAGTTCAAAAGCTGGTGTTTCACAAGTTTTAAATAGATATACATATTCTTCAACTTTATCACATTTAAGAAGAACAAATACGCCAATTGGTAGAGATGGTAAATTAGCAAAACCACGTCAATTACATAATACACATTGGGGTTTAGTTTGTCCTGCTGAAACTCCTGAAGGTCAAGCATGTGGTTTAGTTAAAAATTTATCTTTAATGTCATGTATTTCTGTTGGTAGTGCATCTGAACCAATTACTTATTTATTAGAAGAATGGGGTCTTGAACCAATATCAGATTATGATCCACAAGAGCATAGATTATCAACAAGAGTTTTCTTAAATGGTAATTGGGTTGGTACTCATAGAGATCCTGGTATGTTAGTTGATACAATGATACAATTAAGAAGAAGTGGTACGATATCATCAGAAGTTTCATTAATTAGAAATATTAGAGAAAGAGAATTTAAAATTTTTACAGATGCAGGTAGAGTTTATAGACCATTATTTATTGTTGATGATGATCCAGATAGTGAACGTAAAGGTGGTTTAAAATTAACCAAAGAACATTGTAGAAGAATTTTAGATCGTGAAATTGAAGAAATTCCACAAGATGATGGATTTGATGAAAATGGTGAACCATTAGAACCAATTCAAAGAATTTATGGTTGGGAATCATTATTATCTGAAGGTGTAGCAGAATATTTAGATGCAGAAGAAGAAGAAACTGTTTTAATTGCTATGTCATCTGAAGATTTAGCACCAATTAATGAAGATGATGAATTAAAAGAATTTGAGGCTGATCCTGCTAAAAGAATTAAAAATCATATTAAAGCACATTCATTTACACATTGTGAAATTCATCCATCTATGATTTTAGGTGTTGCAGCATCAATTATTCCATTCCCAGATCATAATCAATCTCCAAGAAATACATATCAATCTGCTATGGGTAAACAAGCTATGGGTGTTTTCTTAACCAATTATAATGTTAGAATGGATACTATGGCAAATATTTTATATTATCCACAAAAACCATTAGCTAAAACTCAATCAATGGAATTTTTAAAATTTAGAGAATTACCTGCTGGACAAAATGCAATTGTTGCAATTGCATGTTATTCAGGTTATAATCAAGAAGATTCAATGATTATGAATCAATCATCAATTGATAGAGGTTTATTTAGATCATTATTCTTTAGATCATATATGGATCAAGAAAGAAGAAATGGTATTTCAGTTGTTGAAGAATTTGAGAAACCAATGCGCTCAAATACTTTAGGATTTAAAGCTGGTACATATGAAAAATTAGATGATGATGGATTAATTTCACCTGGTGTTAGAGTTTCTGGTGATGATATTATTATTGGTAAAACTGTTCCTATTCCACCTGATACGGAAGAATTAGGTCAAAGAACTAAATATCATACAAAGCGTGATGCATCAACACCTTTAAGAACAACAGAAAGTGGTATTGTTGATCAAGTTTTATTAACAACAAATGCAGAAGGTTTAAAATTTGTTAAAGTTCGTATGAGAACTACTAAAGTTCCACAAATTGGTGATAAATTTGCATCACGTCATGGTCAAAAGGGTACAATTGGTATTACATATAGAAATGAAGATATGCCATTTACAGCAGAAGGTATTGTTCCTGATTTAATTATTAATCCACATGCAATTCCATCACGTATGACAGTTGCACATTTAATTGAATGTTTATTATCAAAAGTTGCATCATTAAGAGGTTATGAAGGTGATGCTACACCATTTACTGATTTAACAGTTGATGCAGTTTCTAAATTATTACGTGAAAATGGTTATCAATCACGTGGATTTGAAGTTATGTATAATGGACATACAGGTAAAAAATTAATGGCACAAGTTTTCTTTGGACCAACCTATTATCAAAGATTAAGACATATGGTTGATGATAAAATTCATGCACGTGCACGTGGACCGTATCAAAATTTAACAAGACAACCTATGGAAGGTCGTGCAAGAGATGGTGGTTTAAGATTTGGAGAGATGGAGAGAGATTGTATGATTGCTCATGGTGCAGCTGGATTTTTGAAGGAAAGATTAATGGATAGTTCAGATGCATTTAGAGTTCATATTTGTGGTATTTGTGGATTAATGAGTGTTGTTGCTAATTTAAAGAAGGCACAATTTGAATGTAAGAGTTGTAAGAATAAGACTAATATTTATCAAATTCATATACCATATGCTGCTAAATTATTATTTCAAGAATTAATGGCAATGAATATTACACCAAGACTTTACACGCAAAAGAGTAACTATACAGTTCGTTAAGTAAATTAAAAAAATCAAGGAATTCATTCATATCTAATATAGAAAAAGAAACTAAAAGAAAAAAAAAATAAGAACATGTTAAAGTTGAACTAAGTATAGTTTAAAAATATGACAAAATAAAATAAAATAAAATAAAATAAAATAAAATATAATAATCTGTAATGTATATAAAAATTTTGTAAAAAAGCTTTTAAAATAATTTAAATATAATTTAAATATAATTTAATAAAACTTATATATTTATTTAACTTATGTTATTAATTTTACCTATTTTAAAATTAAAAATATTTAATATTTTATATATATATATATACAGGGTTTATTTTTTTTTTTATCTAACTTTGTTTTTTCTTTAGATCATAATTTCTTTGATTTTAAAATATCATTAAATTCTTTTAATTGTTTTTCTCTTTCAATACTTTCTTGGAAAGCTTTTTCAACTTGAGGATATTGATCAGCCCAAGCGATTATATTATGTTTATAAGGATTTTCACTACCATCGAAAACTTTTAATCTATTTAATCTATCTTTTCTATATCTATTTTTAGGTAACATTCTTGAAACGGCTCTTTTAAGTATTTCACCATAACCATAGTCTTTAATAATTTTTTCCATTGGAGTTGCCTTACCTGAACCAGGTCTAAAAGTATGACTCCAATAAGTTTTATCACTTAATTTTTTACCTGTAACTTTTAAATGTTGACAATTTGATACAACAACATAATCACCTGCATCTTCTGTTATATGAGTTATTGGTTTATGTTTACCTATTAATGCAATAGCTATTTGAGAAGCTAAACGACCTAATGTACGTTCTTCAGTTGATAAATCGACATGATGCCATACACGAGTTAAACCAAGACCTGCTTTACCAATTTGATTAGACATGATTAGTAGGATATTATTATTAGTTTATTAATAATTAAAGATCTAAGAAAAGTTACTATTACCTCTAATAATAATAATAAAATTTATTTATTTAATTATTTAATATATTTAATTGAGTAAAATAAAACATGAAAATTCATGAAACCGAAAATACTCAAATGTTGAAAAATAATAAATTTGGAAAATGAAAAATACTCAGCATAAGATCAATGTACACAATCCAAGATATTTGTGCACTGAATATTATATTGTGCGAGGAGCGAAACGAGGAAAAAGAAAAAAAACATGAATTTTTTTTTTTTTATTTTTTTTTTTTTGGACTTCAATAAAGACGATAAAATAATAATAAAAATAATAATAATTATTATAATTATAATGATAAAAACAATATTAAGATGATTGAATATATATAATTAATTACAGGATTGGAGTTTTGTATTTTATTTTTTTATATCTTTCATATATACAACAACTATAGATATGTTTTTCATTAAAGATTTAGCACTCAATTTAACATTACATCCATCATATTTTGGAGCACAAATGAATGATTATCTACGACAGAAATTATTAACAGATGTTGAAGGAACGTGTACAGGTCAATTTGGTTATATTATTTGTGTCTTAGATAGTGCTAATATAGATATAGGGAAAGGTAGAATAATTCCAGGTAATTCAGGTTATGCAGAATTTGAAGTTAAATATAAAGCAGTTGTTTGGAAACCATTTAAAGGTGAAGTTGTTGATGGTGTTGTATCAAGTGTTAATAATATGGGATTTTTCGCTGATGTTGGACCATTAAGTGTCTTTATTTCAAAACATTTAATACCATCCGATATGAAATATAATCCAAGTCATACACCACCAGCATATATTGGTGAAGATCAAGTTATTATGAAGAATTCAAAAGTACGTATAAAAATCATTGGTACTAGATCTGATGTTAATAGTATATCTGCTATTGGAAGTATCAAAGAAGATTATCTTGGTCCTTTATGATGTAATAAATAATTGAAATTATAATATATTTATTGTATTTTGTATGTAAAAGGAAAAGTATCGATGATAATAATTAGACAAAACGCTTATGTAATCATGTTTTGGGTGGCGCAGAGCCCACATGGAAGGGAAAATATTTGAGTGCAAAGGAGTTAAAACGATATCTTTTCTTTTCTTTTCTTTTCTTTTCTTTTCTTTTCTTTTCTTTTCTTTTAATTTAATTATTTAATCAATAAACAACTTAAAATATAAAGAATGTCAGCAAGTATCAATAGATCATTAACTACAATCAAAACTGAATTAGAATTTTTATTAGAATCAGAAGTTATCTCACAAAATTTATATGATCATATAATTGCATTATTACCTGAACGTTATGTTAAAGGTATGCCAATGAAAGATTATACAGGATCAGTAACTTCTACAACAACATCAACACCTTCAGGTACTGCAACAACAAAGACAATTCTTGATGTGCCAAATACTAATAATAATAATAATTCACATAATAATTCACATAATAATTCACCATCAGCAAGTAATAATAATTCACGTATTTCAATAAATCCACCACCTGGTCCACCACCTTCATCATCATCAAAATCAAATTTAAATTATGAATTTGCAGAAGCAATGTATGATTATGAACCTCAACAATCAGATGATTTAAAACTTTTAAAAGGTGATAAAGTTACAGTTTTAGAGAAATTATCAGATGCTTGGTGGAAAGGTTCAACAAATGGTAAAGTTGGTATTTTCCCAGCTAATTATGTTAAATTACTATCATCAAATAATAATAATAATAATGATAATAAAAGTAGGTCAGCACTTGCACCTCCACCATCATATCAACAACAACAATATTATCAACAACCTGTTCAACAACCTTATTATCAACAACCTGTTCAACAATCATATTATCAACAATCTTCAAGTACTTTAAATATACCATCACAAATTCCTGTTGGTCAACAAGTTGTCCAACAACAACCACAAGTTATTCAAGTTGAACAACAACAACATCATCATTCAGGTTTAAGGGAATTTGGATCAAAATTAGGTGATGCTGCAATATTTGGTGCAGGTGCAACAATAGGTAGTGATTTAATTAATTCAATTTTTTAACTTTTTAAGTTATTAAAATTATTCCTTTTAAATTGAAATATATAGTTATTTATTAGCTAAATATTTACAAACATTATTTTAATTTTTTTTTTTACATATATAAATAAATATATAAATAAATATATTAAATATCTTTTATCGCATAAATTAATAATTTTCTTTTACTCTATCTTCCCCTTGTCTCTATTCATAATGGTTAAATAATTTAATTAAAATTTATAAATTATTATATAATTTAAATTTTATATAACTAAAAATAAATAATTTAATTGTGCAAAGTTTGCAAGGTAACCGACCAGCCGACTAAATAAAATTTAACAAAAAAAATTTAAAGTTTTGAAATGATAGAGTATAGTTGTAATTGATGTTGTTTATTTGATTTTGCAAGAAAAAAAGGATAAAGACAGATATGAGAATTAATAAAAGTTGAAAATAGAGAGAAAAAGATAGATAAAAGGAAGGAATAAAAAATAAAAAATACAAAAGGCAAATAATATAATAATAATAATAATAATATTAATAAAGATAATAATAGATATTGTAATAATAAAGAATCAATTTAATTTAATCATTTTGGGATTTAAATACAAGTTCTTTTTTGTTGATAGTGACAATAATATGAAAATGATATTGATTATGATAATAATAATAATAATAATAATAATAATAATAATATATGAGATATTTAATTAATCATTTTTTTTTTAAAGATATTTAGTTAATTATTAAAATTAGTTAATTGATTATATAAATAAATAATATAAAATTATTTTTATTATTATTGAAGTAATAATACTGTTATTATTATTATTATTATTATTATTATTATTATTATTATTATTATTATTATTATTATTATTATTTTATTATAATTGATATTAAAACTAAATTAAGTTTAAATTTAATTATTTAATTATTGAATTATTGAATTATTAAATTATTTAATTAATGAATTTATTTAATTTATTAATATATTCTACCTGGTCTTTTCTTTGTTGAAGCAATTGGTTGATATTTTTTCTTCTCAGCTGGTTTTAAAATTTGAAATGAACATAATAAACTTTCATCAACACTCATCATTGCACCTGCATTATCAAATTCACCACAATAATTTGGAGCTGAAAAAATTGTAACTAATTGTCTTTTACTAAAAAATTCATAACCATCTTCAACAACTTGATGAGCTCTACAAATTAAATCCATATCATGTTTTTGTAAAAATCTTGAAACTACATCAGGTCCAAAAGTAAAAGAGACACCTCTATCATTTTCACTCCAACCCATTATATCTTTATCAGGATCTGACCATAATAAATCACATAATAAACCAACATCAGGTATATCAGTTGGCCTCATAATTCTTCTAATTTGTTCCATTGTATTTAAATCAGGAGATAAACCACCATGCATTGTAAAAATTTTTTCATCAATTATTGCAGCAATTGGTAAACAATTAAAACAATCTGTAAAAGTTTTCCATAATTTAATATTATAACGTCTTTTACATTCATCATAAAATCCATAAATTCTATTAATTGAAGCACATTCATGATTACCTCTTAAAATGAAAAAATTTTCAGGATATTTAATTTTATAAGCTAATAAAAGGCAAATTGTTTCTAATGATTGTTTACCTCTATCAACATAATCACCTAAAAATAAATAATTTGCTTCAGGTGGGAATGCACCATATTCAAATAATCTTAATAAATCATAATATTGACCATGAATATCACCACAAATTTTAATTGGAGCTTCTAATTCTAATAAAATTGGTTGTTGAATAAATATTTCTCTTGCCTTTGTACATAAATATTTAATTTCATTTTCTTGTAATTGAACTTGTTTACCAGGTCTTGAACCTCTAACATCTAATAATCTATCAATTATTGAATCGACATCAGCTTCTTGTATTTCAGTTGACATATTTAAATAAGATTTGGGGTATAACAATATAAAGTAAAAAGGATTATAATTAATTTATAATTAATTTATAATTAATTTATAATTAATTTATAATTAATTTATAATTAATTTATAAGTGATATGATATGATATGAAATAATATATATCTAATGATATATATAATAAATATATATATATAATATATGTATGATGTATATGTCTATGAATATAATTCTAATTGATTATATTTATTTAATTTCAATTTCAAAATTAATATAATATAAATTGATATATAATTAATTGATATTTAAAATTTAAAATTTAATAATAAATAAAACCAGCCAATTAAAGATAAAAAAATAAAGATAAAAATAAAGATAAAAATAAAAATGAAAATAGAGATATAATTTAAAATAAAAAAGAAAATACTAAATATAAAATTCTGATAATAATAATAAAACAAACAAGATTTCTGATTTATATTACAATAAAGATGATGATAAAGTTGTTGTTGTTGTTGCTGTTGTTTTTTGAAGGTTGTGTAGTGGTGAAGGTGATGATGATGTTTTTTTTTTTTCTTTCTTTTTTTTTTACTAAAACTAATACTAATACTAATACTAATACTAATACTAATACTAATTGAAACAAAACAGGATGATGAGCGCACGCAACTATTTTATTTAATTTAATTTAATTAATTTGAAGGGCAAATTTCTGTTTTTAGATTTATTTAAATAGTTTCTGTCCCGCGTCGCGTCGATGGCGGAAGGCGCGTCAAACGTTAAAGAAAAAGACTGGCGACGCGTCGATTGTTTTTTTTCTTTTTTTTTTCTTTTTTTTCTTTTTTCAAAGCCGGGTAAATGGTGCGTCGATTTTGACGTCGCTTTTAGCGTCGATTTTAGCGTCGATTTATTGATCTCTCAAAATTTTCATTCATAATTTTTCAACCTCGTCGATAATGAAAAGAAACATTTTTTTTTTTTTATATATAATATATATATATATATATATATATAAAATAACATAAGTCTCTACATTATTATTATTATTATTATTATTATTATTATTATTATTATTATATATTAATTTATTTAACTCCACTCATAGTTGGTAATATCAATCATCAATATATACAAATGTTAAGACAATCAATACAGCGAGTCTCATTAAAGAGATCTTTCTCATTATCAAAAAAATCTTTTATTGAAAACACTTCATCAAATTCAAATATTGATTCAAATTTATTACTTGAAAAAATTCAATTACCACAAATAGATAGAATTAATACTTTTAAATTAAATAATTCAGGTATACCAGGTTTATTCTCAAATAAAGTACTTAATGATATTTGGTTTGATCAATTGGATAATAATCTAATATATTTAAAAGAAGCAATTACTCAATCAACTTCAAATAATTATTTAGATTGTTTTGATAATAATAATAATAATAATAATAATAATAATATTAATGAATTAGATAGTTCAAATAGAATTATTAATCAATATAGAAATTTATTACAAAAAATTTCAAATAAATTCGATGATGATGAATCTTATTTATTTGATTTAACATCTTCAATTTATAATTTATTTTATTTTTTAAGTTCATTAAAATCAAATAATTTAAATAAAATAATTAAACCAAATTCAAATAGTTTATTATTACAACCTTTATCAATTAATTTATTAAATAAACCATCAAATGAAATTTTAATTAATTTAATTAATAAATCATTTGGTTCAATTGATGAATTTTTAACTTTATTAAATGATTCTTCAAATTCAATTAAAGGTAATGGTTATACTTGGTTAATTTATAAACATATTGAAAATTCAAATTCTTTCTCAAAATTAAGTCATTTATCAATTTTAAATACTTATAATAATGGATTACCACATAATTTTAATTCAAATAGAATTTTAAATGGTAAAAATTTCGAAAATAAAAAATTAAATAATTTTTTAGAAAATGAAAAATTTTCAAATAATAAAATTCCATCAATTGATGATGCAAATTCAATTAATTCTTTAAATTTTACTTTTACACCTTTATTCGCAATTGGTTCAAATCCTTCATTTTATTTAAGAGATTATGGTGTCTTTGGTAAAAAACATTATATTAATAATGTAATTAATTCAATCGATTGGGATATAGTTACTGATAGAATACCTTCTAGAAAATAATTAATTATATATAATTATTATTAAAATAATTATTAATATTCTTTTATATAACTTTTAAAAAAAATATATATAAATTTTATATCTCTTGTATATATATATATTATTAAATATTAATTATTTTTTTTTTTTTTTTTAATTTATTTATTATATTTAATTTAAATTTGTATGATAGAGAAATTTTAATGTTTCCTAAAAAAAATTGAAAAAAAAAAAAAAATAAAAAAAAAAAAAGTTTTGAAATAAACTTACTTTTTTTAATCAACTCTTCTTTTTCTTTCCTTTACTTTACTTTACTTTAATTTTATTTTATTTTATTTTATAGGTAAAACTGAAAACTGGAAATTCAAAATGAAAAATTTAAAAGTTTTAAATAAATCAAGAATTATAGCAGATTCATTAACTTACCCTGATTTACCATTATTAGATGCTTGCTTTGATTTAATTTCAGATTCTTTAACTTTAGCTTTAGGTTCAAATATTGATTCAGTAATTGAAATTCAACAATTTCAAAAAAATGGTTCAATTAAAATTCTTGCTTCAATTCCATTTCAACCAAATGATGAATTATTAAATTTATCACATTTTGAAGATTCAAATCATTTAGTTTTAATTTTTAAAAATGGTGATATTATAAATGTAAATTATGATCCAAATATTGATGATTTTAATCAATCATTTATTGAAATTGTTGGTAGTATAGATTCAGGAATTAAATCGGCTAAATGGTCTTATGATGAAGAAATCTTATCAATTGTTACAAATGATCATAATTTATTATTATTTTCAAAATTTTTAGATTTAATATTAGAAAAAAAAATTGATTCATCAGATTTAAAAATTAATAATCAAGTATCATTAGGTTGGGGTAAAGAAGAAACTCAATTTAAAGGTAAAGGTCAAATGCAAATTGAAAGACAAAGAAAATTACTAAAAAATGCAGGTTTAAATATTGATAGTGATAATGCAATCTTATGTGATCCAACAATTAAAGAATTACAATCTGGTAATTTATCAAAATTTGATTTACAAAATTATGAAATTTCTTGGAGAGGTGATTGTCAATTTTTTTCAATTTCTTGTATTGAAACTTTAATTGATTCAAATCAAACTAGAAGAGTTATAAGAGTTTATTCAAGAAATGGTGATTTAATTTCAGTATCTGAACCAATTGATGGTCAAGAACATACATTATCTTGGAAACCACAAGGTTCTTTAATTGCTTCAACTCAAAGAAGATTTGATCCAGAATTAAATGATTTAATTTTAGATATTATATTCTTTGAAAAAAATGGTTTAAGACATGGTGAATTTGATTCAAGAATTAATGCATCAATTGATAATATTTTTAAAATTGATTGGTCCTCAAATAGTGAATTATTATTAATTCAATTAAAAAATTCAGTTCAAATTTGGTATGTAAAAAATTATCATTGGTATTTAAAACAAGAAATTAAAACTTTTAATAATGAAAAAATTAAATTTACAAAATTTCACCCTGAAAAACCATTTAAATTAATTATTGGTACTTCAAATTCAATTGAAATTATTGATATGTCATATACAATTACAAAAGGTTGTACAATACCTTCAAATGATAAAGGTGTTAATTTAGTTATTGATGGTTCAATTTGTATGTTAACTCCGTTCTCAAAAGCTAATGTACCACCTCCTATTTCTTATAGAGATTTAATTGTTGATGAACCAATTAATAGTATTTCAATTACACAAAATAATAATTATATTTCAATTTTAACAAATTTAAATGTTTATTTATTTAAATCAAATAATGATAATAATTGGAATTTTGAACTAATTGATAAATTTGATTTATCAATTTTAGATTTAAATTCAAATTATCCAAGACAAATTATTTCAACTAAAAATAATGAATTTTATATATTACTTGATGAAACTTCATTAAATTTATCAAGTATTTTAAAATTATCATTTGATAATAATGAAAATAAATTAATTTTAAATAATAATATTCAAATTCCAAATTTAAAAATAATTTCAATTTCAACTAATTCATCATTTGAATATTTAACTTTTGAAACAATTGATGGTTCAATTAATTATATTAATGAAAATTCAGAAATAATATCAATTGGTAAATTTCCACAAATTTGCACAGATTTTATTGTCGTTGATATTAAAATTGAAGATACAGAAAATATAATTAAATTACCAATTGGATTAATGGCTAGTGGTAAATTATATATTAATTCAAAATTAATTTTTCAAGGTGTAACTTCATTTTTAGTTACTGATTCATATTTACTATATACAACAGCGCAACATCAATTAAAATTCACTCATTTATTACAAAATGAATCACTTTATAATGATGATGAATTTAAAGATTCAATAATTAAGAATTCCTATGATCCTATAAATAATGCTAATGCCAATGCCAATGCTAATAATAATGCTAATAATAACGAAAATAACAATAATATTCATGATGAAAGAATTAGAAATATTGAAAGGGGTTCAATTTTAATTAATTCAATACCATCAAAATCATGTGTTATATTACAAGCTCCAAGAGGTAATTTAGAGACTATTTATCCCAGGATAATGGTTTTAAGTGATATTCGTAAAGCAATTAAGGCAAAAGATTATAAAAATGCATTTTTAACTTGTAGAATTCATAGAATTGCATTAGATATTTTACATGATTATGATCCTGAATTATTCTTTGAAAATGTAGAAAGTTTTATTAATCAATTAGGTAAAGTTGAATATTTAGATTTATTTTTATCATGTCTTTTAGAAGAAGATGTTTGTCAAACCAAATATAAAGAAAGTTTTGGAGATGAAAAAATTAATGAAGTTAATGAAATTATTAAAGATATCAAACAATTAAAAACTGAACAAAAGGAAAAAGGTGTTTTAAAGGCAAGAAAGATTTGTGATGCAATTTTAAATGTTCTATTAAATAATAAATCATATAAAGAAAAATATTTACAATCAATTATTACAGCATATGCATCTCAAAAACCACCTAGAACAGAAGAGGCATTAAAATTAATTTCAACTTTTGAAAATGATGAAGAAATTGAGAAATCTGTTCAACATTTATGTTTCTTATTAGATGTTAATAAATTATATGATATTGCATTAAGTATTTATAATATACCATTATCATTAGTTATTGCACAACAAAGTCAAAAAGATCCAAAAGAATATTTACCATTTTTACAAAGTTTATATGAAGAAACTGAATTAAGAAGGAGATTTTTAGTTGACTCATATTTAAAAAATTATTCAAAAGCATTAGATTCATTAGTTAAAATTCCAATTGAAGAAAATAAAGATATTAAAGAAGAAATTATTGATTTTATTATTGAACATGAACTTTATAAACATGCATTAACATTATATAGATATGATAATGAAAATTTTAATTTAATTTTATCATATTATGCAAATTATTTAAGTGCAACACAAAAATATTCACAATCTGCAATTATTTATGAAAAATTAAATAAATTTGAAAGTGCATTAGAGAATTATATTTTAGCTAAAAAATGGAGAGAAGCTATTAGTATAGCATTAAAACCTGAATTTAAAGAAACAAAATTAATTGATACGTGTAATTCATTAATTGATAGTTTAACATTAATTCATGATTATAAAGCAGCCGCATATATTAGTTTTAAATATTTAAATAATATTAAAGATGCATTAAAATATTATGGTAAAGAATATGAATATTCATCAGCAATTCAATTATGTTTAGAAGAGAATAAACCTGAATTAATTAAAGAAATTGTTGATCCTTCAATTAATGAAGGATTTGGTACAATTGCAGAATTATTAGCAGATTGTAAAGGTCAAATTGAATCACAAATAAGAAGATTACGTGAATTACGTGAAAAAAAATTATTAGATCCATATTCATTTTATGGTGAAATGGGTGATAATGAAAATACACCTGATAATGTATCAATTGCACCATCAGAAACTTCAACAAAGGAATCTTTCTTTACAAGATATACTGGTAAAACTTCTGGTACTGCAAAAACTGGTGCATCACGTCGTACTGCTAAAAATAAAAGAAGAGAAGAAAGAAAACGTGCTCGTGGTAAAAAAGGTACAATTTATGAAGAAGAATATCTAATTAGTTCAATTGGTCGTTTAATTGATAGATTAGAAATAACTAAACCTGATTCAATTAAATTACTTGAAGCAATGGTTAAAAGAAATATGATTGAACAAGCATATTTAATTCAAAGCAATTTTATTAATATTTTACAATTATTAAAAGATAATGTAGTTGAAATTTATACAATTGATAAACGTGACCGTGAAAGAATTGATGAAAATGGATTGGTATATTATGTTGATGAAATACCAGTTCCTATAATCAAAGATTATCCTGTTCTTGATATCTTAGACTTCTAGTTCTTTATATAAAAATAAAACTAATTAAATTATTATTATTATTATTTAAAAAGTAAGCGAAACAAAAATTTGATTTTTTTATTGTTTATTAAAGAAAATTAATAGAGAAAACAGTGAAACGCCAGATCAAGTTGATTTTAACATTATTAAACAACGTTTCTTTTTATTGTTAATTTGTTTACTTCTTAACTTATTTACTTATTTATTTGTATTCTAAGGATAGATTCTCTATATTTAATAATGGTTTCATCGACTTCTCTTAAATATGCAGAAACTGCAGAAGGTTACGTCTTTCAATTAGCAGGTTCTGAATCATCTGATTTATTATTAATTTCACAATCTGGTGAATTAAGTACTGTTAATATTGATAAACAAACTTTTAAATCAGGTTTAAAACCAATTGCTGGTCTTCTAGGTATTATTCAATTATATTCAAATCAATATATTGTTTTAGCTGAAACTGCAAGTAATCATGGTTCAATTTATGGTGATAAAACCATTTATGAAGTTGAAACAACTTGTGTTTTACCATTAAATAAAAAAAATAAACCAGATGAAGATGAATCAAAATATACTGAAATTTTAAAAAATCATTTAGATCATGCAACATTATTTTTTTCATATACTTATGATTTAACTAGATCATTTGGTAAACAAATTACTGATTCTTCATTAGGATTTGATGATGAATTTATGTGGAATTATTTTATTTCTTCAAAAATTATTGAATTATCGAAAAAATTACCTTATGTTTCAAATTTTATTTTACCTGTAATTTATGGTTATTCTAAATTTATTAAAACTACTATTAATTCAAAACCAATAACTTTTGGTTTAATTACTAGAAGATCAAGATTTAGAGCTGGTACAAGATATTTTAGAAGAGGTATTAATAAAGATGGTTATGTTGCTAATTTTAATGAAACTGAACAATTTTTAGTTGTTCATAAAAGTGATATTGATCATGTTTATACTTATCTTCAAATTAGAGGTTCAGTTCCAGTTTATTGGGCTGAAATGAATAATTTAATGTATAAACCAAAATTATTATTAGGTACAAGTGATTATTTACCAGCTAGAACACATTTTGATAAATGTATTTCAAAATATGGAACTATTTATTTAGTTAATTTAGTTAATCAATCTGGTTATGAAAAACCTGTTAAATTAGCTTATGAAAGTGCAGTTAATGCATTAAATGATTCAAATGTTAAATATACATATTTTGATTTCCATCATGAATGTAGAAAAATGAGATGGGATAGAGTTAAATTATTACTTGAACATTTAACAAAACTTGGCTTATCACAATCTGATTATTCTCTTTTCTCAATTGGTAAAACATTTGTAACTGAAAAAACACAAGGTCATGTTGTTAGAACTAATTGTATGGATTGTTTAGATAGAACTAATGTTGTTCAATCAATGTTAGGTAGATGGTATTTACAAAGACAATTAATTGATGCAGGAATTATTGATGGTAATAATGAATGGAAAGATTTAGATCCTTCATTTAATTTTGTTTTCCAAAATGTTTGGGCAGATAATGCAGATTATGTTTCTAATGCATATTCAGGTACTGGTGCATTAAAAACTGATTATACTCGTACAGGTAAAAGAACAAAAAAAGGTGCATTACAAGATTTAATAAATTCAATTACAAGATATATTAAAAATAATTATATGGATGGATCAAGACAAGATGGATTTGATTTATTCTTAGGAAATGCATTACCTTATGAATTAAAAACTTCACCATTTAAAGATAATAGACCTGCTTTATATCAAGCTATACCATATTTCTTTTTGGTTGGTGTATTTATTATTCTTGCAACATTTATTTGGCCAAAGGGATCACTTGGAGATTTTAAAAATATTTCCTTTTTAAGTGCAATGACATTTTTCAGTGGATTCTCATTATGGTTTATTATAAAGAATGGAGTTCAATTTGTCAATTGGCCAGTTCTGGAAAAACTAGACTTTTTAAATAAAAAGGAAATTTTCAAAGATGGTAAAATTGATGGTTATCTTTTCACCAAAGCAGCAGATTTTAATAAATACAATGAGTATGATAAAAAGCAATAATCACATAAAAAAGCATGTGTACAAACTTAACATTTTTACTTTTAGAATACAGAGATATATGCAATTGTGTGTATATAATTTATTATATTATATTATTTAATACCTATTTATTTATTATATATCTATTAATTAGAAATTAGTTACATTATTTGAGTTGTAAAATAAAGATATAATTAAATTTCAAAAAAAATATTTATTTTTACGTGTAAGCAGTGTGCTTACGTAACAATCAATCAGTCATTTTTTTTTTTTATTTTTTTATTTTCCGGATCTGAACATTTTGACTTGTGTCAAATATAATAAAATAAATTAATAATAATAAGTTGAATATCAGTTAATCGTTTTCATTCAAAGCTTTTTTCTTTTTTCCTACTTTTCCCTTTTATTTATCATAATATCTCTTTCTTATCCATATCAAACATAAATATTTAAAAATGTCCCTTGATAGAGAAGAACCAAATTACTTCGGTGCAGGTCCTGCATTACTTCCAACTAGTGTTTTACAACAAGCAGCTAAAGATTTAATTAATTATGAAAATATTGGTATAGGAGCTGGTGAAATTTCTCATCGTTCTAAAGCAGGTACTGGAATTATCGATCAAACTAAGGAATCAATTAAAGAACTTCTTAATGTTCCTGATACTCATGAAGTTTTCTTCTTACAAGGTGGTGGTACAACTGGTTTTTCATCCATTGTTGCTAATCTATCAGCTGCTTATATAAAGAAAAATAATAAAATTGGTACTCCCTATTATATTATTGATGGTACTTGGTCAAAAAAATCATATGAAGAAGCAGAAAGATTAGGTTTTAATCCAAAAGTTATTGTTAATACTAAAGAAGTTGATGGTAAATTTGGTACTATTCCATCAACTGAAAAATGGAATATTCCAAAAGATTTAAATGATGTCTCATTTGTTTATTATTGTGATAATGAAACTGTTAACGGTGTTGAATTTAGAGAATTCCCATTTGAAAAATTTCCTGGTGTTGAAATTGTTGCTGATATGTCCTCAAATTTTTTATCAAAGACAGTAGATGTTAGTAAATATGGTCTTATATTTGCTGGTGCTCAAAAAAATGTTGGTGTTTCAGGTATTTCAATTTATATAATCAAAAAGAATTTATTAAATCAAGCATCACCTGATGAATTGAAAAAACTTGGTCAACCAGTTGTTCCAATTGCATTTGATTATCCAACTGCTGTTAAAAATAACTCAGCTTATAATACAATTCCAACATTTACAGTTCATATTGTAAACTTAGTCTTGAAACATCTAATTGCAAAAGGTGGATTGGAAGCTCAAGAAAAAGAAAATATTGAAAAATCGACTCTTCTTTATTCAACTTTAGATAAATATCCTTCAGTTTACAACTTACCAGTTGAAAAATCAGCTAGATCGAGAATGAATGTTGTTTTCACCATAAAAGATGGTAGTTTAGATGATGAATTCCTTAAAGAAGCTGAAGCTCATAAACTTTCAGGTTTAAAAGGTCATAGATCAGTTGGTGGTATGAGAGCTTCTCTTTATAATGCAGTTACTCTTAAAAGTACTAAATTATTATGTGAATTTGTTGAAAAATTTGCCAAAGAACATCAATAGCTTAATTATCTTAATATATAATTTTTTTTTATATTTATAATTTTATGTACTTTATGTAACTCTACTTTAATAATTTACCGGGAACATAATATAATAATGAATAGCTTGGTTCATCATTTAAAGGGCAATTAAATACACACCCTTCGTCACAAATCACCATTTGTAACACTTCACATAAATCTATTAATCTTGATGCAAGATTCCACCATCTAGATTTAACACTAACGATAACTTCATTTATCATATTCAAATCTTCATTAACCTCCTCACAAATATCTCTATTATCATTTTCAAACATGGAATGATGTGAATCTGTATCTCCTTGCTCTTTATTAAGGTCTGAACTTGTGCAAACTTCTAGTAAATTTTTCCATTTAATACTAATTCTTCTTGCATCATCTTGAAATTCAATTTTCAATTCACCCAATTTATTTGCAACTACATTTATATAATCAACAGCCTTGTATCTTTCAACTCTTTGAAAAAAAGAAGTTAAAGTATTATTGAGATCAATCAATAATTTAAGATTGGAAATAGGTGGCATTTGAAGTCTTTCAGATCTATGCCTTCGTGATAGTATTACTGGAATTGAAAATGAATGTGCAATTTCTTGTGTCATAGTAATTTCTTCAATATAAGTTACCAACATAAGAATAGGTCTACTTTTAGAACTTTTATCCTTTAATTCCTCTCCACGTTGTAATTTAATACTTAAATCTGATACAGTCGTTGTTTTTTCATAATTTTTCAAAATTTGAAATAATGGTTCAATATTTAATTCTAATACTATGACTTGATCTTTTGCAATTACATCAAACCTTGAAAAATTAATTTTTCCAATACTACCCCAAATTAATGGAGAAGCCTTGCTGTTGGCATCAAATGAAATAATATTGAGTTCCTCCGTAGTAAATTTAAATATACATTGTTTTCTTATAGCTAACATAAACCCAAGAATCTGTCTAAAATTTTTAGCATTTTTAACATCATCAATTCTCAGTGCTAATTTCATTAAAAATGATAAAAATCAATCAATTACCTTGAGATTATTTTAATAATTATTTTAAAGGTTATTAGATTTGAAATGAATATAATAAAATAATAATGTTAAATAAGAAAAAGAGATAACACGAAAATCTCTTAAACACCAAATCCTATACTATATATAAGAAATAATTAAAAAAATAATCTAAGCAAATAAAAAATACATGCCGCTCCCAGGAATCGAACCTGGGTCCCATCGGCCACAACGATGTGTACTGACCACTATACTAGAACGGCTTATTGTTTCTTTTGAAGAGAACATAATTTTAAGAAGCAGCCATATCACGTGATAAATTACGTAAATTCACGTGATACAAATATTTTATAATTAATTAATTAATTAATTCATTAAAATAAAAAAATACATGTATTTACTAAGAAATTATTTATTGATTTTTTTTATCTTATTTAGTCATTAATTAAACTAGCAAAATATAATATTTATATATATACAACATATTGTTTTATTGCATGCTAAAGTTTAATAATATTAAATAAATTGACTTAAACAATTTTTAATTTGTTGAACAAAATTTTTCCTGGCTTTGACAATAATATACTGATTATTATGATCAAATGTTAAAATTTTAGAGTTTTGAAGTTTCCTTTCAAGCCAAGAAGCTCCTCTTCTTGGTGTTAAAATAACAACCTTGTATTTTCGTGATCCTTTTTGTGAATCAATTAGGTATTTTTTCAAAATTGAAACTACATTATCCTTTGCTTGATTTATTTGTTCAGAATGTGGTATTTCAATTATAGTTTCAATATGATCATTAAAACATATAATTTCAAAAATAACTTTTGAATTTTTTTTACTATAACTAATATTGGGTGATGAATTATTTCCATAACTTATTTCATCTAATCCTAAATCCAAAATACCATCATTATTAAACCTATTTAAAAATGTAGATAAATTTTCGTCAATTGCATACGATTCACCTTTTTTTTTATTGCTTGCAACTTTTAACAAATTGTTATTTGTTGTTGTTAAATTTTGATTTTCATAACAATTTATTTGTGAAAATTCACAACTATAACTATCAAACTCTTTAAAATTGACTTTTTTATTAGTTTTATTGATGGTGATTTTTTTAATCGGTGATGAAGAGTATGAAGAATTAATATTAATATTTATTTGTTGATTATTATCAATTATACATTTCTTTGTAGCTTGATCTAAAACTAATAATTTTTTTTGGTAAGATCTTAATGGACTAGAAGAAGGTAAAGTTATATTACAAGGTATTGATAATTTACAATTCTCAGGCAAGGGTCTAGTTATAAATGATGTAGTATTAATTTTCACCATATTCAATAATTAGCTTTTACAAATTCAAAAAATAAATAAAACTAAATATAACGGTTTATTACGAATTAATAAAGAGAACAGTAGAGAAATAATGTAAAAAATCAAAGTTGAAAAGATCCCCTTATAATCCCCCCAATTTCCATTGTTTATTTAATTAATATATGTATGGGGATTCGAAACAAAAAAAGCATTTGCTAAATATATATATTTTTTTTTTTTTTTTTGATAAAACATAAAATTTATAAATATATATTTAAATAGTAGTATATATATCACGCATAATAATAATATGAAAATAGACATGATATGAAATAAATGAAGAATAAATAGAAAATAAATAAAATATTGAATATAATTGGATACATTTGAAAATTAAATTTCTAAAGAAATAGTAATTATGATATATTATATCATGATCTATGAATTTTATTTATTTTTTTTTTAATAGCTGATTAGAAGAAAAGAATAATAAATAAAATTGCGGGTATTACTATTTTGACAATTAAATGATTTATGAAATGAAGATATTATTGTATAATGTAATTTTGTTTGTCGTTAAATTTATACAAAAAGTTTTTGTTTTTTTTGTTTTTTTTCAATTTAAAACAATTATTCGGATCCTGCAGAATCTCTTTGTTTTTTAAATTCTTCTAATTCTTTAACTCTTCTCTTGAAATCTAAATATTGACAATGTTCATAATCATGTCTTTCTTCAACACATGTCCATGGGAAATATCCACCTGCTTTTCTACATTTGTTTAATGGAATCAAAAGACCTGCACATCTATCTCTAAATGGGATAGGAATTTGATGTTTTTTCATTTCTTCATGTGAAACTGTATTAAAATATTTATTTTTAATGTTAGTATCATTTATTTATAAGTTAGTAATAATACAAACAATTCTTATTAATATGAAACACATACTAAGTTCAGGAAGTTCGTGAATAGCCATTGTATCTGTATATAATTATAATGTGATGTCTATGTATGTTACTCTGAATAAATGAAAAGTAATACAACTGAAGTTGATTAAATATTGTTGTTGCTAACTTATACTATACTATACTTACTTACTTTGAAGTATTATTTTTTTTTTTTTTTGTTGCTTACAACTAACTTATTTCTTGATTTATTGCTCTCTAAATCTCACAGTAATAAAAAAAGGGAATTATCCCCATATGATTACGTAATCTGTATACAGTTTAAAATTTCAATAAAATTTCCCCTCAAATTAATGGCACATATGTAATTTTGACAGTGCAGGCGTTGACAATTCCACCCCCTTTGCACGTGATATAAGTGCTGCGCCACCAAAGAAACATTATATAATTTTTTAAAATTCTTCAGAGTTCTCATAAATCGATGCACTGATGTTAAGGAATGGCTTATAGCAGATGGCGTTTTTGGCGTAATGTTGTTGTTTTGATATTTTTTTTTTTTGTAAAAACACTTCTTGTTTCATCTTCAAAGCATTATATATTTACTGTTTATATTTAATAATATATTCAAAATGGAAGCCATAGAAATGGAAAATGTAAAAGAGCTTGATGTTCTTGCAAATAGTAGCTTTCAGACAACATCATTGGAAATTGAATCAAGTAAATTTATTGAAAATAAAAATACTATTAGTGATAATATTCAGGAGGCTCGGTTAATTAAAAATAATGATAATGAAGATGTACCGATGTTAGAAAATAATGATAATGATAATGATAATGATAAAAATTTAGCTAATACTGAAACTAATATTACTACTAATAACAATTCAATTTCAGTTATAGGATTAGAACATATTAATTCACCAAGAAAATCAATTCAAAATATATTATCACAACCAATAGATAATTCACCACGTTTAGTAATTGAAAAATTAGTATTAACAAATTTTAAATCATATGCCGGTCGTCAAGAGATAGGACCCTTTCATTCATCTTTTAGTGCTGTTGTTGGTCCTAATGGTTCAGGAAAATCAAATGTTATTGATTCCTTATTGTTTGTATTCGGTTTTAGAGCTTCAAAGATGAGACAGTCAAAATTAAAAGAATTAATTCATAATTCAGAACATTTCCCAGATTTACAATTTTGTCAAGTTGATATTTATTTTAAAAAAATAATAGATAACTATGATTCACTTGGAAATAATACAAATAATCCAACTATTATTGAAAATTCTAATCTGATTGTTTCCAGAAAGGCAAATAAAAATAATTCATCCGTTTATTATATAAACAATAAAGTTAGTAGCTATACAGAAGTCACTTCATTATTAAAAAATGAAGGAATTGATTTAGATCATAAAAGATTTTTAATTTTACAAGGTGAAGTTGAGATGATAGCTCAAATGAAACCAAAGGCAGAAAATGAAAATGATGATGGCTTATTAGAATATCTAGAGGATATTATTGGTACATCCGCTTATAAAGAAGAAATTGAATCTACTACTTCAAAAATTGAAAGCATGCAAGATTCTTTTAATGAAAAGGAAAAGGTATTTAAGTATATAACTAAAGAATTTGAAGAAATTAAAAGACAAAAGGATTATGCGTTAGAATATTTAAAACTAGAAAAAAAATTAAAAGACGAAACTGCCAAATATTATTATTTAACAAATCATTCAGAAAAAATTTCACTTGATAAATATGAAAATAAATTGAAAGAACTTAATGATAAAATAAAAGATGATAAGGAAATGATCGAAAAATCCAAATCAATATTAAATAATTTGTCCAATCAGAAATCAAAATTGAGTTCTACCCTCAGCACTATAAATGAAGAAATTTCTGATTTGAAGAAAAAATTTAGAATTTTAGAAAAGGAAGAAGTTTCATTAAATGAAAATTTAAAGATAACACAGAAGAAAACTGATAATCTTTGTAAAAATTTGAATATTAATAAAAAATCGTTCAAAACAAATGAAAATGAGTTGGAAAGTTTAACCGAAAATATAGGTAAACATGACAAAGAACTCATTTCTTTAAAAAATGAGTTGATTATAGAAAATGAAAATCTAGATCAAATTAAATCAAGTTTGTCATCTGAAACTAAAAAATTTTCAGATGAAATTCAAAAACTTCATAAAAAATTAGAACCATGGAAAAACAGCATAGATGAAAAGCAGAGTGAATTGAACATTGAAAATTCACAGATTGAGTTATTAAAGAACCAACTAAATATATTTAAAGGTGAAACTGAAACACACAAATCTAATATTAATAGTAAAAAGGAATTGATAAAAATTAATAATTCCAAAATTTCATCATTAAATGAGAAAAAATCAACATATCAATCTAACATTGAAAAAAATAAAAAAACATTTGAATATGCCGGCAAGGAATTGAAAAAGCTTGAATCCGAATTGAAAGAAATAAGTGATAAGTTCGCATATGCTAAAAATAAAGTTTCAAATGTTGAAACTCAAAATAAAGTTTTATCTGCATTGATGAGATTACAAGAAACCGGTAGAATCAACGGATTTTATGGTAAACTAGGGGATTTAGGTGTTATTGACGATAAATATGATGTTGCAATATCTACTGGTGGAGGTGCGTTAAGTGATTATGTTGTTGATACTGTTGAAGATGCACAAAATTGTATACAATATTTAAGACAAAATAATTTGGGGTTTGGTAAATTTATTGTATTAGAAAAATTAAGAAAGTTTAACATGAATAAAATCAATACCCCTGAGAATGTACCAAGACTCTTTGATTTAATTACACCAGCTGATCCTAAATTCCTGCCTGCATTCTATAGCTCAATGTATGATACACTAGTTGCTCCTAATTTATCTGTGGCTAATAGAGTTGCATTTGGTGGCTCGAGAAGATGGAGAGTGGTTACATTAGATGGTAAATTAGTTGATGTTAGTGGTACTATGTCGGGTGGTGGTACGAGAGTAAGTAAAGGAGCCATGAAATTAGCTTCAAATTCAGCATCTCAATCGGATATGGTATCTCCTCAACAATTAGATAGTTGGAGAGATGAATTGCAAAAGAAAGAAAAAAATTTCCGAAATGCAGAAATGGCATACCGAAAAATGGATCAAGTTTTGCGGGGTTCCGAAGAAGAATTACCAAGAATGTCCTCCGAAATTCTTAAATTAAAAATGGATAATAATAATTTAATTGAAGAAATTAAAGAACATGAAAAATCTCTCAATGATTTACTAGCGAATAAAAAGCAAATCAAGACCTTGGAATCCCAAATCGAAAATCACTCAAAACTTGTTGAAAAATTAACTGAAGAGAAAAATAATTTAGAAGACAATTCAAAAGATATACAAAATAAAATCAATGATTTACAAAATAAAATTCTCGAAATTGGGGGGTTGAAATTGAAGACTCAAACCTATAAAGTCCAATCCTTAAAAGATTCTATACAGTTGAAAACAGAAATGAAAGAAAATGATGAACTTAAAATTACAAAATTACAAAATAAAAACCAGAAATTAGAAAAGTCAATAGAAGGTTTAGAACATCAACTTAAGGAGTTAGAAGAATCACTAGTTGTATTGAAAAATAAAATTCAAGAGAAGACTGCTGATATCAAAAAACTTCAACATGAAATTGATAACGCAAATAATAAAAAAGGTGACTTGACTAATGAAATTATTGAAATAGATGATAAACTGGAGGAAGAAGACGTAAAGTTCCGTGAAAAATCGGATTTAATTGGCGATAATCTAAAACAGATTTCCAAAGTTGAAAATATGATCCAAAAACTCAAATCAAGTATTGAAGATATTTCGTATGCCCTATCAAATATCGAATATAGAGATGTCACACCATATTTGACCTGGATGGATAATGATGATTTGGAAAGGGATTTACTTATACAAGTTCCAATTAATTATGATGAAATATTTACTGAAAGTGAGTTAAAAAATATTGATTTAAAAAGATTAGGTGAAAAGGTCGATAGTATGAAGGTAGAATTAGGGGATATCACAGTTAATTTAGATATTCTAATATCATTTGGAGAAAAAAAGGCTCAATTTGAAGAGCAAAAGGAGACTTTGGTTATAGCAGCTAAAGAATTAGCAGAAGCAAAAGAAAGAAGTGAAGAATTGAATGAAAGAAGACACAGTGAATTCAAAGCTGGTTTTACTGAAATTTCATCAACTTTAAAAGTTATGTATTACTTGATTACTGCAGGTGGTATGGCTGAATTGGAATATTTCGATTCTCATGATGCATTTGCAGAAGGTATTGTCTTCTCAGTTATGCCACCGAAAAAATCTTGGAGAACTATTTCAAATCTTTCAGGTGGTGAAAAAACACTAGCCTCTTTAGCATTAGTTTTTGCATTGCATCACTATAAACCAACTCCCTTGTATGTTATGGATGAAATCGATGCTGCTTTAGATTTTAAGAATGTTAGTATTGTAGCAAATTATATTAAATCTAGGACAAAAAATGCTCAATTTATTGTTATTTCATTAAGAAATAATATGTTTGAATTAGCCGAGAGTTTAGTTGGTATCTATAAAGTCAGTAATATGACAAGATCGGCAACATTGGTTAACAAAGATTTAATTAAATAAAAGAAAAAAAATTTGGTGGTGGCACCAAATTACAAGGATATATTATATATATATACGTATTAATTTGTATAATTTTTGATCAATCTATATTTTTTATCAATTTATTAAGTCTTTAAATAAGATCTAAATTATTTAAATATATAGTATATTATAATTTACTTATTAAACATGCAACTCTTTCAATTTCTTACTCATTTCTGATTCATTATACACAACAGGTTTGAAAAATTTGTTGACAGGAAGGTTTTTGGCCCTTCTATTTTTTTGTGCAATTTTGGAATTGTCAACTGAACATCTAATATAATTATCAATCGAATTACTTCCTTTACCTTTCTGTTGTTTCTTTTTTGCTTTTTCTTCAGATTTTTTAGTCTTTCGAAGCCATCTTCTCATTTTGACATCTGCTACATCAGGTGGAAACTCGGAAAAATCTGGTGGTTCTTGTTTAGTTTCCTGTGGCATGGAATTCTCCTTCTCAACAACAGACTGTGTTTCAACAATTGCTTTTTTTTTTTTCTTAAATATTAAATTATTTATTAATTCAGGTGACGTTAATATTAAGCATATAACCAATGTATAATATGCATCATTTACTCCATTATGTAGAAATGCATTAGGAACACCAAGTTTATCAAGGATAAAACCTAAGGAGGATTTACTTGAAGTATCTCCAATAAAACTATACCATAATTTAGCTGTATCAATTACTTTAAATTGTGTTGGGATTTTATAAGATAAATGTTTAAAACTATTTATATCACCAGAAACGTTGTGGCCAACAATACAAATTTTGGGTCCTAAAATTTCAAAAATTAAAGACATAGCTTTTCCAATATCTTTTTTTGAGATAATAATGGATTGACCAGTAATATTATTCATTTTAGAATCAGGTACAAATACACCGTTACGTAAATTAATAAATTCTTTAATAATAAAATGAATATGAAAAAAATGTGGGAATAATGTAAACTTTTGATATGTTGGATTATAAATAGATATTCCAATCTCTGTGACTTTTGAAGTTGCACGTTCAAAGAATTCATTATCAATTGATATTAATATATATTCACGTTTATTTGCTAATTCTATAGCTTCTTGAACTGAAAGGTAAACATAATTTGATTCTTTATTTTTTTGTTTGGAATTATCTGTAACTTCAGGATTCAATCCATTAGATTTAATTGTTTTGGGAGTTTTGTAATTAGGTTGAAGATGTTGCAAACACTTCTCTAATTCATATCTCAGCTGTGCATCTAAGGACTCAAATTTACTTGGATCTGGTGATCTAGATTTATCAAGATCATATATATCTTCTAAACTAATTTCAGGAATATTTCCTTTAATTGTATTACTGTTCAGTTTTCCAGTCTTATCAGAATCCTTGATATCATGGCCTTCTTCTTGTTCACTTTCACTTTCACTTTCAATTTCACTTTCAATTTCACTATCAATTTCACTATTCTTTTCATTTAAATTTTCCGGATTTTTAGATGATTCGGAAATATCTGACTCATTATCTTCCATATATTCCTGTAAATTTGAATAATTATCTGTATTGGAATTTGGAAACGAATTATGATTTAAAAATGAACGATGAATAGTTGGATCAAAATTTCCTTCTTTTGCATTCAATTTTGGTTTTGAATTTGAATCTGAGTTTGATTTAAAGTTTTCATTTTTGGATAGTTTGGATTCTGTTTTAGTTGCATCTGATATTATTTTAGTAGGTGAAGTTTTAATTGGAGTAGATGAAGAAAAGGACATTTTTGATTTATAGCAGTTTTTAGTAAAGCTATATATGTGCTTTTTGAAAGTACAAAAAGAGTACATAAAAAAAAATTATTTGTTCTTATTAAACCAATAAAAATATTTATCGTTATAGATATATTAACCAAAAATTCGTAAAGATAAAGGAAGTAGTTGTATGATAAATTGATGAATTTGGAAAGAAAAAAAAAATTTAGATATATAAACAAACAATACGAGAAAAATTCAAGGAAATGAATAAATAAATCATGACAAAATAATTTGTTGCAATGTTATCATTATTTTTTTCGAAAACTTTTGTGTTTATATAATTTCAAATACATAATAAATAAATAATAATAGAAAACAAATAATAGAAAATAAATAAACAATACCAATGAAGTGAAATAAGAAGAAATAAATATGAATAAATATGATAATTGTAATATAACTATTTACATGAGATTGATTTGGAGCTATTAAATTAAGTAACCTATTTATATCTTGTTAAAACAGAGTTTGTTAAAAGTTCTAAAGCACTTCTAGCATCAGATTCTGGTAATTTTCTAAGGTTTGCTAAAGCATCATTTCTGTATTTTTCTGCTAATTCCCTGGTTTTTTCAACACCTTTGGTTTCATCAACAGTTCTTTTAGCAATTTCAACATCACCTTTTTCTTTAAATTTTCTAGCAATTAAAGGACCTAATTCAGGTTTTTCTTTCCAAGCGAAAAGAACTGGTGCAGTTGCTAAACCTAATTTAAGATCTGCACCTGCTGGTTTACCTAATAATTCAGCAGTTGTTGTATAATCTAACATATCATCAACTATTTGAAAGCAAAGTCCTAAATTTCTACCAAATTGATAACAATTTTCAATAATATTTTCATTACAACCAGCTAAAATTGCAGTTGATCTTGAACTTTTTGACATTAAAGAAGCAGTTTTTAAATAAGTTTTATGTAAATAATATTCAAATGCTGCATTAACATTATCTTCATGAGAAATAGATTTAGGTGAATTAACTGAATATTGATGAACTTTGACTGGAACTTTACCAGTTGATTCGGGTATTTTCTTTAATTCACCATCATTTTCAATTGATTTTATATCAGGATTTAAAACTGTATTTTTTAATTGCATAAATTCACCTTCAACTAAATTTGCAATTGCAGTTGACATTAATTCAACAACTTCACTATTTCTTAAACGACCTAATGAAACGGATGCACGACCTAAAAGGAAATCACCAGCTAAAATTGCCATTTTATTACTAAATGCAATATTACCTGAATCTCTACCTCTTCTTGAATCTGCAAAATCTATAACATCATCATGTAATAATGAAGCTGTATGAATCATTTCTGTAATTTCTGCTAATCTTCTTTGCTTTGGTAAAATTCCATTTTTTTTATCTAATTTAATATAATTAGTTTGATCAATCATTGGTCTACTTAAAGGATTTAATATTATATCAGGATTTATACCATGTAAAATATTTAACGGAGAAATTGATTGTAAAGGATTTGCACCTGCAAATGAGAAAGCTTTTGGAGTACCTTTAAATTCAGGTTGATCATTAACATCATATTGATCAATTATAATTCTAGTCCTTTCATTTTCAGGTATTTTAGCTAATGCTTTTGATAATAATAAAACGATTAATGGTCTAACATTTTTACCTTCAGCTTCAAAATAATAAGATGCAACTCTATTTAAAACAGGATGACCAGAACCAATTAATTGAGCAATATGTTTTGCTAAAACTCCCATTTCAGCTGAAACCATTGAAAATGGATCAAATTTATTTGAAACATCTGGTTGAACCATTTTTTCAGCAGTTTCAATTGCAGTTCCGAATGTTGAACCAAAACGTTTATTTAAAATTATATAATTATTTTTATTTAATTTTAGTGATGAATATAATAATGATAAATTAGTTGAAGATGATATTGGTGACTTTGAAAGTGCACATTTTCTTATTGATGCAAGTCTAAGCATATTTGTTTAAAGAGATTATTGGTGAAAATGTGATTGTTAAAGAACAAAAAGAAAGGTAATTTAATTTAATTTAATTTAATTTAATTTATTATAGTTGTTGAATTTTCAGTTCAAAAATTTGGAGACAGTGTGTGAGACAAAAGAAAAGCTCTGCCTAATTTTAATATGTGTGCGTGTATAGTAAATAAATAAATAATAATTATAAACAGATAAATAAATAATGTGTTGTTAAATTTTTTTTCAGTTCTTTATTTCTAATGTTATAACATAAATTAATTGATTTATTTCTTCGAAGTTTCTGAAAATTTGATTATTATTATCTTTTATATTAAGTTATATATATATATAATTATAATTATTATTGAAAACAAGAAAAAAAAGAAAAGAAAAGAAAAGAAAATGGCAGAATGGTTAGCATCATTTCCATTAACACAACATTTAATGGAAATTGGTAAAATTCAAATATGTAAAAGTTTACGAACTGGACCTGTACCACAACATATTGGATTTATAATGGATGGTAATAGAACTTATGCAAAGATAAAACATATTGAATTAAAAGAAGGTCATAGTGCAGGATTTGAAAGTATGGCCAAAATTCTAGAAATTTGTTATGATTGTGGAGTTAAATGTGCAACAGTTTTTGCATTTTCAATTGAAAATTTTAAAAGGTCAAGTTATGAAATTCAATGGTTAATGGAATTAGCAAAGACAAAATTTAAACAAGTTGTAAGTAATGGAGAAATGTGTGAACAATTTGGAATTCAAATTAGAATATTAGGTGATTTAGATTTAGTACCTGAAGATGTTAAGAAAGTTTTATTAGATGCACAAGAATTAACAAAAAATAATTCAAGAGCAATTTTAAATGTTTGTTGGTCTTATACTTCAAGGGATGATATAACACATTCAATTAAAGAAATAATTAATAAAATTTCAAAAAATGAAATTAATATTAAAGATATTAATGAAACTTTAATATCGAAAAATTTATATACAGGTAATTCACCGCCATTAGATTTATTAATTAGAACTTCAGGTGTTTATAGACTAAGTGATTTTATGCTTTGGGAAAGTAGTAAAGAAGAGTGTGATATTGAAATTTTAGATGTACTTTGGCCACAATTTAATGCAATAAATATGATATGGATATTAATCAAATGGAGCTTTAATAAAACTTATAATATTAAAAATAAAAGTAAAATTTTGAACTTAAATTTAAATACAAATAAGAACATGAGTATAAATTCTAATTTAATTGCAACTAAAAATGATATTAATAATATTCAGAATAATACTGATAAAAGTAATGACAGTGGTGTCAAATAAAAATCATTTTAATAAAAATATTAAGATTATTAGTATTCTTAATATTTATGTACATATATATCTATATATTTATTTATAATAGTTCATAAAGCGTATAATAACTATTACAAATTTATAAATAATCTTTATAATGTTTAAAATCTATTATTTTATCTATATAGGAAAATTACAAGAAATAATTAATAATTTCTGATTTTTTAATAGTTATATTAGTATTATTCTCTTTTTATACTTGAAAATTTATTTTATCTATCAAATTATTTGCTTATCTGTTTCAGTTATTAAAATATTTGTTTAGTTATATTGATTATCTAATACACTATTTATTATTTATTATTTATTATTTATTATTTATTATTTATTATTTACTATTTACTATTTATTATATTTAACATTTAATAAATCAATATGTAATATTTAATATTTTGTTAATTTAAGCTTCTTTGTTTATCTTTTGAGCATTTTCGAATTCTTCTTTAAATTTTTCAGCATTTTCTTTATTACCAAATCTAATTGCAAGAGTTTGAGCTTCTGGTTCACCTTCAGAAACATCTGCTGTAACAGAATAAACCCATGATCTATCAGAACCAACATTTGGTTTTAAAGTATATTCAGATGCAATTAAATGATTTGCACAAACTTTTAAAGTTTTATCTCTTCTCATTAATAATCTAACTTTACCAGTTTCTTTATGTTTTAAAAATTTAACATCACCTGTACCTCTTTCTTTCCATTCTTTTGTATCTGGATGAAATTTAAATAATTTAGCTCTAATTTTGAAAAGTACATCTTCATTTTCTTCATTAGTTTTAACTTCAACTTTTTCAAGTTTAACTAAAGGTTCAAAATGAACATCTGGTTCTTCTTCATCAGCGGCTTCATTTTCATCATCATTTGTAGATTTTTCCTTTTTGATTTCTTCTTTAGTATCATCATTTTTCTTTTCAGAATCTTTTTCAGAATCTTTTTCAGGATCTTTCTTTGCAGATGCGCCACCAAACATAGCAAAAACATTTGCAGTTGGTGGTTTTTGTTGAGAAGTAGAAGTTTTTGAAGCAGATGATACAGTAGCAGTTTCTTCTTTAGCAGACATATGATATGTGTATTGTTTTGGATTAATAAGTAAATAAATTAATAAATTAATAATTAATGAAATATAATAAATATCAAAATGTATGTAAAAAAACAAGTTCAATTTGATTTGTCAATAGAAATTTTGTTAAAATAAAAAAAATAAAAAAAATAAAAAAAATAAAAAAAATAAAAAAAATAAAAAAAATAAAAAAAAGGGAGTTGACATTAGCCGGGTAATTTTGTGAGTAAAAGATAAGACAATAAAGTGTGATGATATAGTAAAGTGTCATCATCATCAAATGGGGCTCTTCATTTGTTTGTTAGTTTGCCACTTTGTTAATCTTTCTTTTATTTTTTTTAGTACATAGTATCTAATATTTAATATAAACACAATTGATGCTAAATAATATAGAACAACCGAAAAAATCTCTTAGAAGAAAATCTTCTGTTAAAATAGATCCTTTTGAATCACCAGATTTATATTATGGTCCAATTACTGACCCATCAAATGTTAATACAAGTTTTGGGAGATTAAGAACAAGATCTGTAATAACTCCAAAAACAAATCATCGTTATTTAACATCATTATCTAATAAAGATAATGGAGATGATAATGGAGATGATAATGAAAATGATAATGATAAAGACCATAATGATAAAGACCATAATGATAAAGACCATAATGATAAAGACCATAATAATAATAACAATTCGTTTAAATTAAAAAAAGCAAATTTTCACATTCATAATAATGATTCAGATCATCATCTTGAATCAATTATTAATGAAAAAATCAATGGTAAGAATTTTAATCAATTGGATAGATCTAATTTAAGTTTACCAGAAAAACCAATTTTGAAAAATTTACATCATTCAAATTTAAAAAATTTAAGATCGCTTAATATATTATCATCAGGTAATAATACCCCAATAATTTCTGATTCAGATGATGATACTTCTAATAATCATCAAACTAAAAATAGTATTGATAATGTAGATTTAAATAGTGAATTAAATGATGATGATTTAGATATTATATCATTAAAATCTCATTCAACTGGTTCATTAGTTGCTGAATCAGATATAGCCTTATCAAATGAAAACTTGAATGATATTTCACAATTTAAAATTCCAAATTCAGATTTAGACTCAAACTCAAATTCAAATTCAAATTTTACTTCAAACATATTCTTAAATAAAAATAAAAATAAAGAAAAAAATTCGGAAATTTCTATCTCTCATTCATCCTTAAGTTCAAGTTCATCTTCCAATTCAAACTTACCATTACCTACTCCTAATATATCTAATAATAATAAAATTCCTAATAGGAATTTATTCTCACAATCTCCTTCACCATCTTCTCCAACTATTCGTAGAAGAGGATCTGCTGACATGTCTTCTAGTAAAGTTAATTCAAAAAGATTTTTTATCAGTGATATTGATTCAACTTTGAATGAATTATTGAGAAATGAAGATACAGATCAAAATTGTCAAATTACAATTGATGATAAAGGTCCAAAAGTTTTGAAACTAGGTACTGCTAATTCTGCTGGTTTTAATCAATATGACATTAGAGGTACTTACATGTTATCAAATTTATTACAAGAATTAACTATCGCTAAAAGATTTGGTAGAAAACAAATGATTTTAGATGAAGCTAGATTAAATGAAAATCCTGTTTCAAGATTATATAGATTAATTACAACTTATTTTTGGAAAAATTTAACACGTCAAGTTAATGAAAAGTCAATTTTAGAAATGGCAAAAGATACTAAAATTAAATCAGAAGGTGCAAAATTTCCAAGAATTTATGTTCCTTATAACGAAGAAGAACAATTTTATTATTATAGTAAAATTTCCGAAAAAAATAAAAATTATAATTTACAAGTCGAATATTTACCAAAAGTTATTACTGATGATTTTGTTAAATCAATTAATGATTATCCAGGTTTATTGGCATTAGCAGTAAAACATAAATCTCAAAATTATGGAGATTTAGAAGGATATCCTTATATTGTTCCTGGTGGTAGATTTAATGAACAATATGGTTGGGATTCATATTTTGAAACTTTAGGTTTATTGAGTTGTGATATTTTGGAACCTTGTATTGGAATGTGTGAAAACTTTATATTTGAGATTAATCATTATGGCAAAATTTTAAATGCAAATAGATCATATTATTTATGTCGTTCTCAACCTCCATTTTTAACAGATATGTCATTACAAATTTTTAATTATATTAAAAAAAAATCAAATAAATTAGAATTAAATTTTTTAAAAAGATCATTTTTAGCTGCAATTAAAGAATATAATAATGTTTGGTGCTCACCACCAAGATTAGATCCAATTACAGGTTTATCAACATATCACCCGGGTGGTAAAGGCATACCTCCAGAAACTGAATCAACACATTTTATCTCAGTTTTGACACCTTATTGTGAAAAATATAATTTGTCATTTCAAGAATTTCAAAAAAAATATAATAATGGTGAAATTGAAGAACCAGAATTAGATGAGTATTTTTTACATGATCGTGCTGTTAGGGAATCGGGGCATGATACATCATACAGGTTAGAAGGTATTTGTGCCAATTTAGCAACTGTTGATTTAAATTGTTTATTATATAAGTATGAAAAAGATATTGCATTTGTGATTAGGACATATTTTAATAATTCATTAGAATACAACGGATCAATTGAAACAAGTGAGAAATGGGAAGAACTCGCAGAAAATAGAAGAAATTTAATTGATAAGTACATGTGGAATGAAGAGCAATCATTATATTTTGATTATAATATTAAAATTAAACAACAATCATCTTATGAATCTGTTACTGCTTTTTATTCATTATGGGCTGGAGTTTGCTCCCCTGAAAGAGCTGAAATTTTAATTAAAAATTCATTACATAAATTTGAAGAATTTGGAGGATTAGTTTCAGGTACTGAAAAATCTAGAGGTGATCTTGGAGTTTCAAAACCATCAAGACAATGGGATTATCCTTTTGCATGGGCACCTCATCAAATTTTAGCATGGGATGGATTGAAAAAATATAATCATAAAGATATTGCACAAAGATTATCATATAGATGGTTATATTTAATGACGTTATCATTTGTAGATTTCAATGGGATTGTTGTTGAGAAATATGATGCAACAAGTGAAAGACAACCACATAAAGTTGAAGCAGAATATGGTAATCAAGGATCTGGATTCAAAGGTGTTGCTACAGAAGGTTTTGGTTGGGTCAATGCTAGTTATCTACTTGGATTACAAAATTTAGATATTCTGGGTAGACGTGCTCTTGGATTGGTGACAAGTCCGAATGATTTTTTCGCCAAGATGAATCCATCAGAAAAAGCTAAATATGGATTAGCAGAGGATAGTTTATAAAATAAGTGATTTAGGAGTTAATTTATATAAAAATATAACTATTTATCGTAGATATTATATTAGAATGCGATTATTTATGAATCATACATAAACACTATAAAAATAGTGTAAACATACAGAATTAAAATTGGTGAGAGAGAAATAT
>JAJLVB010000086.1:0-40666 GCA_030570135.1 Pichia deserticola | reverse complement strand
CAAAAATGTCAACAAAGGATATACTAATAAAATTCAACACAAAATATTGCAACCAATTGAAATCAAAACCATTAACTACAAAAGCTATCACTTTAGTGTTTTTTGCCTTATTGAATGAACAGTTGGCTTCTTTCTTTGCTGGTGATATCAGAAAATTAAAGTTTAGATTATATCCTACTAATCTAAATGTTACACTACTTCATACATTAACCACAAGAGTTCCCTTAATGGGATTATTTGCTTTGTTAATTAATGCTCCATTAACTCATTATGGTTATAAGATTATTCAAAAATTAGTCCCATCACCACTAACTCCACGTAAGAAATTTTTGCAGATTTGCTTATCTACTGGAATTTTGACTCCAATATTTTGTGCTTGTTTTGTATCATGGATTGGTTTTATTAATAATTTATCAACTATTAAAAAGAAATTTCAAAATGATTCAAGTCCAATCCTAAAAAAATTAAAAAATTCTTTAAAATTTATTTCTACTATAATTTTATCTTCTTTAAAATCAAGCTTTGTCAGAGTTGCATCAACTTCGATTGTTACAAGTCCAATTTTTATGATTTTAGCTCAAAAATTTATTATTCCAGAAGGTTGGACCGTTTTCTTTGCATTTTGTTATTTTATTGTTGGTACTTATAATAATACTAAAGTTAAATTGGCCCAAAAGAGAAAGAGAGAATTAGAAAATAAAGAAAAATTTGACTTACAGCAATCTTCAACTGATAAAAAAATAGTTTAATCCGCCGGTCGGATATAATTAAATAGTTCAATAATTTTAGTTATAAAATATATTTATAAAAATAGATAGATACCATGTATATAAAATTTTACATATAGCTAATTAATTATATTTTTTCTTTTTTCATTTTTCTTGGAGGTAATACTTCCTCAAAAGCCTTCTTCCAATCTTTATATTCAATCCATTTTAATAATAATTCAACAACATGTGCAGTAGTTAAAACTTTACGCCCACTTAATTTAATAAATTCATCAATTGGTAATCTACGAATTTTGATATTATGTCCTAAAGATTCAGCTGTACCTTTACATAAATTTTTATGACGACCTTTATCAACGATACCACCTACAATATATATTTCACCTGGTTTAAGTTCAGTGATTTTTTCATCAGTGTCAGCTGACAAATAAACAACATTTGAATAATCAATATCTTTTTGATTTTCTTCGTCTGATTCCTTAAAGTCTTTATTATTCCAATTATTAAGTATATCAGTCAAACTTGATTCACTGAACTGGGCACATTCTGAGTCCCAATTTTTATAATCTGGTAATACAGAATCAAATCTTTTTTTAAGTCTTTTATTTAAACCACTTAATACAAGTTTTGCAGCAGGAGCAATATCATTTTCTTTATTATTTTGTTCTTTATTTTCTTGTAATTTATTTTTTTGCTTTTCAATTTCAGTTGAATAATATAATTTAACGGCTTGCCTGTTGGATGAATATGCTCTTGTTATTTGAGAACTTAAACTTATAACTTCTTTCTCATTCATATAATCATCATAAGCACAATCTATTATTACACCAATTTTTTTATCTGAATCAATTGGTGGAATTTCAATTGAATTATCTACTCCTGTTTCTTTATAATTATCATTAACTTGATATGATTTAATAATTTTATTTTTATTTCTTGGTTTAATTAAATGCTCATAAGATTCACCACTTTCCTTCAATTTTTCTATTTCTTTACGTCTTTCACTCTCTTTTTCTTTACGTAATTGTTTTCTGTGTTCTCTGTACTGATCTTTGGTTTCCTCATGTCTTTTTTTACGTAACAATTTTTTGTAGGCAGATTTAGTCATACCCTCTGGAGGAATCAATTTCTCTCCAGGTTTTCTATTTTCTCCATTTCCACTCATGGTTAGTATTTTAAGAACTGATAATTATGATAACTTATATATGATAATATTTTTGATATTTTATATTTTTCTTTTATATACGTTTGATGTTGTTATCAAAATAATTCATCAAAAGTTTTTCACTTGAAATAATTAAATAATTAATAAAAAAAAAAAAATAAATAAAACTTCGCTGGAGAATGAAAAATTTTCGATCTGCATTAAATTAATTTTTCATTTTATTTTTGTGGATGTCTTTAGAGGAAAAAATCATGAATAATAGAGATGAAAATAAAAAAGAAGAAATTTTCATAATTGTTTTACATTGTTCTTTCTTACATCAATCTTCATTTGGTTTTGTTAGCTCAACTTTCTTTCCTTTATTAGATTAATAACATGGCACCACCACCGACACCATTCATCAATGCTCAAGCTGTTTCAGGAATTACAGGTTCTATTTCCATTGCATGTTGGATTATAGTTTTTGCTCCACAAATATATCAAAACTTTGCACGTCGTAGTGCAGAAGGTTTATCACTTTTATTTGTTGTTCTTTGGCTTTTAGGTGATGTTTTCAATGTTATTGGTGCAGTTCTTCAAGGTGTTTTACCAACAATGACCATTCTTGCAATCTACTATACATTAGCAGATATCGTTCTTTTTTGGCAATGTATTCATTATGGTCATGGTTCTAAAAAAGTTGATCCAATACACTTATCACCAGCAAATCCACTTAATAGTGAAATCGAACCATTACTTGAGTCGGTATTATCAAATGAACAACATCAACATCATCACCATCATCATCATGAAGAAATTGATCATGAAGCTGCAACACAAGTTGTAATGGATTCACCTAATAATGAACAAACTACATTAGTTAACGAAAATAATACGGAAATTGATCAAGTAATTGGAGATGAGCAAAATGATGATGAAGAATGTTCATCTTGTTCTTCTGAATCTTCATTTGAAGGCTCTGATTTAACATATAATTTAATTATGGTTTCATTAGTTATAATTTCTGGTTTAGGAGGCTGGTATTTTGGTGATTCAGGATCTTCTAACGAACCACCAAAAAGTGATGAAGACTGGGAATTCAATCCATTAGCCCAAACTTTTGGTTGGTTGTGTGCAGTTTTATATTTAGGTTCGAGAATACCTCAAATTTTGTTAAACTTTGAAAGAAAATCTTGTGATGGAATTTCATTTTTATTCTTTTTATTTGCATGTTTGGGTAATATCACATATGTCGTCTCAATTCTTGCTGTATGTACAGGTAAAAGATATCTTTTGGTTAACTCTTCATGGTTAATAGGAAGCTCAGGAACCTTATTTGAAGATCTGATTATTTTCTGTCAATTTTTCTTATATAATAAAAGTGGAGCAGATAGTGATGATGAGACAGAGACCGATACTGAGACAGAAGTAGTTGCAAATGATAGCTTCACTTCAAATGCTTTAAATAGTGTCTAATAAATTATTTGTTACAATTTAATTTTGAGAAAAACCACAAAACAATACTAATATGAAAATTCTTCTTTATTATAATTTACATTTCTTTACATTGATTTGAATCTCTTTACATTAGATTACATAATTTACTATGACCTAACGTAATAATACTTTTTATCTTTTTTTATTAAACCTTCACTTTTTTTTCAATGTTCTTGGTTAGTCTACATATACCCAGGACTGAGATATATGTATAATATTAATTACTAATTGTTTGGGATATTTAATTGTTTTAATTTCTAATTTCCATAATAAATTATAAAATCGTTAGCATCCGCCAGAATAGTAAACAGTATTTATTTATAAAACAGTAATACGCAAATTATGTAAATTCTTACATATATTAACTATAATAAATAGATATAAATATATTTTATAGTGGCTTATGAAAAAATATCTTTTGGTATACATTCTGTGTGACTTTTATAACAACAAAGAAATTATTTTACTTACCATTATCATTATAATTTGAAATATATCAATCTATCTTTATTGAATTTCAAACTAACGCGTCGCGTTGGGGGAGGGGGTCTATTCATAATATTATAGCTTGAAAGTCACTCTGACTTTCTCTTTTCCTCCTATCAATGATCACTATTTTTCATTACTTTCTTTAATTGAACTATAAATTGAAGAATCAATATGTCTCACAATACATATACAGAAGAAATTGAATCTCAGCCTTCAATTTATAGGTCTTATTTACGTCTTTCACCTACTGAACAGAGAACAGTTCGTGCATTGCTTAGAAATGGAAGTAAAAACTCAACTTATTATACATTATTTGATGAAGATGCTATCTTAGCAGCAGACATTGTTTATTCCTCACACTCTGTATTAAAATCTTCACCACTAGTTGCTCACCCAAAAGATCTGGATAAGAAAATTAGTATTCAATATTTACCATTGTCTGAACAAACATTTTCTTCTTTATTGCAATCACTTATTTTGGACAGGAATTATAAAGTGGAAATATATTCAGTTGATGATGGAAAAAATAGTAACTGGAAGCTTCTAAGATCTGCATCTCCAGGTCATTTGGAAGAAATTGAGGATTTATTATTTTTACATAATAATGATGATAATCCAGCAACCAGTTCAAATTTAGAAATTGCATCATCTTCAATAATAGGAGCATTAAAATTGGTATCATCCGCAAAGGAAGGTAAAAAAATTGGTCTAGCTTATTATGATCCAAATTTAAAATTATTAGGACTTGCTGAATATCCTGATACGGATCTATTTTCGAATACTGAATCTATACTTATTCAATTAGGTATTAAAGAGTGTATTATTCAGTCATCGCCAAGCCAAACAAATGTTAAAGACCCTGACTTTATTAGATTAAATCAGACGATTGATAGATGTGATATATTAATTAGTCAACTACCATCATCTGCGTTTAACTCTAGTAATTCAGATCAAGATCTGGTTACATTAACGGGTAATGAACATATACTTGCTACCTCGGAATTAGCATCATTAACTACAGCTTTAGCCTCTTCAAATGCACTGATACTATATTTAGGACTTTTAAATAATGATTCTATTAGAGGTTCACTAAGTATTATTAAGTATGATCTTGAAAATTATATGAGATTAGATGCTGCCGCAGTACGTGCATTAAATTTGTTTCCAAGTGTTAATGATAGTTCATCATCTTCTGCTTTATCAAATCTTAATAATGGTATCTCTAATACTCCCACATCTATTTTTCAATTGCTTAATCATTGTAAAACATCTGGTGGTTCAAGACTTTTATCTCAATGGATTAAACAACCCCTAATTGATGTTTATGAGATCAATCAACGTCAATCACTAGTCGAATGGTTTGTTAAAGATTCTGGATTACTAGGAAATTTAAGGGCAAATTTTTTAACTCATGTTCCTGATATTTCAAGACTTTTAAGAAAATTATCTGGGAAGAGATATTCAGGACTGGATGAAGTTGTTAGATTATATCAATTAGTTAAAAAATTAGATGAAGGTTGTGAAATTTTAATTGAAGGTATTGAAAATATACAATGTGAAGAGAATGATAATATCAAAAAAGAGATAAGTGATCTGGTTAATTCTTTTTGGTTAGAAGGGTTATATGAAAATATGAAAGTTTTAGGTAAATTTGCTGATATGATTGAACAAACTGTTGATTTAGAGTCATTAGAGAATGCAACATCAGCTGCAAGTGCATCTTCTTTAATTCAAATAAATCCACAATATGATGAAAGATTACAAGAACTTCAAATGGAACGTGAGAAAATTGAACAAGAAATTCGTTCATTACATGAAAATGCCGCTATTGATTTAGGAATGGAATTAGATAAAAAATTGAAACTTGAACAAAATGTTAATCATGGTTGGTGCTTTAGACTAACTAGGAATGATGCAGGTGTTCTACGTGGTAAATCAAGTTCGGCAAAAAGTAAAAACAAAGCATCATCACAATATCAGGAATTACAAACAGTGAAAGCTGGTGTTTTTTTCACAACAGTTGAACTTTCATCATTATCATCTGAATTTTCAAGAATTATGGATGCATATGCATCTCAACAATCTACAATTGTTTCTGAAATTAGATCTATTGCAAATACATATGCTCCTGTATTTACTAAATTATCAGTAATATTAGATAAGTTAGATGTTATTTCATCATTTGCTGTTGTTGCGACATGTGCACCAATTGAATACGTTAAACCAAAGAAAATTTGGGGTCTTGAAGAAGAAGGTAGAGAAATGCGAGTATGGCAAGGTAGACATCCATGTTTAGAAATTACAGAAGGTGTTTCTTTTATTCCTAATGACTATGTATTGGGACCACGTGGTGGTAAAGGTAAAGTTGTCAATGAAAATGGAGATGCTAATGAAAGTTGGGAATCAGGTAAAGATTTTTATTTGATTACAGGGCCAAATATGGGTGGTAAATCTACATATATTAGAACATTAGGTGTCATTTGTTTAATGAATCAAATTGGAAGTTTTGTTCCATGTTTAGAAAATTCGGAACTTGCTATTGTTGATGCCATTCATGCAAGAGTTGGTGCATCAGATTCTCAATTAAAAGGTGTTTCAACTTTTATGGCTGAAATGCTTGAAATGTCATCTATTATTGCATCTGCTCATAAGGGCAGTTTAGTAATTGTTGATGAATTAGGTCGTGGTACTAGTACATATGATGGATTTGGATTAGCATGGGCAATAAGTGAACACTTAGCAAAAAGTATTAAATCTTGGACATTATTTGCAACACATTTCCATGAATTAACTGCTTTAGCTAATCAATATGAAAATGTTGGTAATTTACATGTTATTGCACATGTAGAAGGTAGTAAAAATAACGATAATAATAGGGAAACTGAAGATAATGTTACTTTGTTATATAAAGTTGAACCTGGAATTAGTGATCAATCTTTTGGAATTCATGTTGCAGAATTAGTTAAATTTCCTCAAAAAATTATTTCAATGGCAAAGAGAAAGGCTATTGAATTAGATGAAGAAGAAACAGATGATAAACATGATTCTAAGAAAAGTAAATTTAGTAAAGAGGAATATGTTGAAGGTAAAAATCTTTTAAAGAAAATTTTAAAAGAATGGAAACAGAAAGTTATTGATGCCGGCGGATTAGAGAATCTTAAAAGTGAAGAAGCCGTAAAAATACTGCATGATTTGACAGCAAACGGTGAATATGCTGATGCTATATCTAAGAGCAATGTTTTGAAAGAAACAATGCTTTTGTAATTGTAAAATAATAAGTCATATAAATATATTATAACATAAACATAAACTCTCAATATTAATAATATTAATATCTTGTATAACGTTTAATGTGCAATGTGTAATACCGCAAAGCCATCCGGAGGAGTCAAAAGTTCGGGGAACACCGAGTGTGGTATTTTCTTCATTGCGGCTATTTATCGCAATAATACAAAAATTGTCAACCTCGGCCACATGAATCACCCACCATGGATATCCTCCAATCGTTTTCACTGATACAGATAACAGCTATATGATTCGTCTATGGTTCATTTTCATTTTCATTTCCATTTTCATTTTCATTTTCACTTTCATTTTCATTTTAAAGTTAGATTAAGTTTGATTTCTTGTTTTTCATTTTTTTGACACATACTTATTTTATCTTATCATTTCAATATATATTTTCCCTCTTATCATAAAATAATTTTTTAATTTTATATTAATTTAAACAAACGAACAAACCAATAAAAAAAAACAAATTATAAAATGTCATACGCAATTTCTTCCAATAATGTGGTTATTGATAGTTCTATTGTACCTGCAACTATAATTTATTCATCAGTCTCAGGAAAAATTATAGAAATTTTTCATTCAGTTTTACCAGAGGATGATAAGGAATTAAAAAGATATAATGTTAGTTCATATAGAAATTTATCTCCATTTTTTATTTTACCAGGTTTGGTTGATTCTCACGTTCATTTAAATGAACCAGGTCGTACAGATTGGGAAGGTTTTGCCTCAGGAACTCAATCAGCAGCATCTGGTGGTGTTACGACAGTTATTGATATGCCATTAAATGCAATACCTCCAACAACTAATGTTCATAATTTTAATATTAAATTAGAATCTGCAAAGGGACAAACTTGGGTTGATACAGGATTTTGGGGTGGTTTAGTGCCTGATAATTTAGATGATTTAGTACCTTTAATTAATTCAGGTGTTAGAGGATTTAAAGGTTTTATGATGGAATCAGGTGTTGAAGAGTTTCCAATGATTACACCAGATTATATAGATAAAGCTTTATCAGTAGTAAAAGGTAAAAGTACTATGCTTATGTTTCACGCAGAAATGGACTTAAAAAATGGAGATACATATGATATTATTGATGATGATTTAACAGAAAAATGTTGCGATCATTCACATAAACATGAATCAATATCTGGATTATCTGAATTACAAGCTGAAGCATTATCCAAATCTCCAATTTTATCAGCAGTTGAACCAAAATCAGGTAATATTTCAAAATTAATTAATCATAAAGAGTCATTCAGTATGGATGACCAATTAGATGATATAACACCATTAGAATTAGCAACCAAAAATTCTTCAATACTTAAAGATGTCGATCCAAGAGCTTATTCATCATTTCTTGCCTCACGTCCAGATTCTTTTGAATGTAATGCAATTCATCATATCATCAAATGTTTAACAAAACAACCAACAACTAAAGTGCATATTGTCCATCTTGCAACTCATAAAGCTTTACCAATGATCAAACACGCTAAGAAAACCCTTGGTTTACCATTAACAGTTGAAACTTGTTTTCATTATTTATCATTAAAAGCAGATGATATACCGGATGGTGCAACACAATTCAAATGTTGTCCACCTATTCGTAATGATCAAAATCGTCTTTTACTTTGGAATGCATTAAAAGATGAGCTTATCACATCTGTTGTTTCTGATCATTCACCATGTACTCCAGAATTAAAAGGTTTAGAGAGAGGTGATTTCTTTGAAGCTTGGGGTGGTATTTCATCTGTTGGCCTTGGTTTACCTTTATTATATACAGTTGGTACTGAACAATTTGGAATTTCATTAACAGATATTGTTCAATGGTGTTGTGTAAATACTTCTAAACAAGTTGGTTTATCACATCAAAAAGGACGTATAGCCAAAGGATATGATGCAGATTTTGCAATCTTTGATTCTGAAATGACTTATACAGTTGCAAATGCTAGGACTTTCTTTAAAAACAAACTTACCGCATTTGATGGTAAAAAACTTAAAGGTAGAGTTGTTGAAACAGTTCTTCGTGGTAATTCAATCTATGCCTTAGGAAAAGGTTTATCTGATGTTCCTCTTGGAAAGTTATTATTAGAACCAAGAAGTGATTAAAATTTTATGAAAGGAAAATTTATTTGAAATTCAATTTATCTGAAATCCAAAACATAATTTAATACCAAACGTTCGTTTTTCTAATTCTTATTTTACTTTAACATTTTTATACATTTATATATAGTTATGAATATTTTATTAATTACATCCCTTAAACCGAATATTAATTTTTACTTTATGTGGTATTATTTATTATTGATGTTTATATTTACATTATTATACTATTATTATTATTATTATTATTATTATTATTATTATTATTATTATTATTATTATTACTATTATTATTATTATTATTATTATTATTATTATTATTATTATTACTATTACTATTATTATTATTATTATTATTATCATTATTATTATTATTATTATTATTATTATTATTATTATTATTATTATTATTATTATTATTATTATATTACGACAGTATATCCTGTCTTTATCATTAAACATATTACTAGGCTATTCTTATTAAATACCATTATTGTTTATACTTTCTTTTATTTGCTATGTGATTTACGTTATTAATAGCAAATCTCATCTTTTTAGCTCAAACTTCTTTTTTCATATTATTGTGCAATTATACACCATATCTATGACGCAATTGTTGTCCTTCTTGAGAATCACCAACAATACGGTCCCAATTTTCTCCCAAACCAGATTTAAAACCTTCTAATAAAACTTTAAATGTATTTGCTAATTCGACACCAGGATCATTATAATGAGAAATTAAATCAATAATTGCACGAGCATTACCTAAATCATGTGTGATATCAGGATGTTTTAAGATTATATTACACATACCTGTAACTGCATTTGCCTTTTCTTCATTATCTTCTAAATTAGTTATTAATTCACACCACATTATCATTACTTCTTGAGCAACATATGCTGTTTTATCAGGGTAGTTTATACCAAATCTACCAATTGTAACAGCTGCATTTTCTAACAAAGTGACATCAGCATTTATATCATGAATTAGAGGTTCTAAAACTCTTAAGAAATTATCTAGGTATTGTTCAATTAGATTATCATTTGAACGAATAGCAATCTCACCTAGTGACCAAATTGCATTATTACATGAGGCAACTGAGTTATCATTAAGACCTGTAATTTCTTGGTAAATACTAACCATTAAAGTTTGAATATATGGTTTGATTAATAAATCAAATAAATATATTGCGCAATCACCAATTAATGCATATGCAGATTGTCTAACATCATAATAATTATCATCTAAACAAGTTAAAACCAATTCCATTAAAGAAAATGGATTCTTTGAATCATTTTCAACAATTAATGGACCCAAATGTGTTGTTAATCCTTGAACTAAACCATCAATTAAATCAAGAGAGGTGACAATAAAATCTTTTTCAGGTGCAATAAATGATGGATCATTATTTGCAACTTTATCTTGTTCAATACAATTATGTAAAATTCTAATACCGCGATCATAAACAGGAACTGCACAACTTGCAAATGCTTCACCAATTGATGCCGCAATTGAGGACATACATTCTAATAATGGCCATAAGTCTTTATCATTATCATCTAATTCTTGCCATTTTTGAATTAAAGGTGGTAATAATAAATCAATAAAAGTTGGATTATAACGTAGTTCTCCTCCAACTTTTTCAACGAATGTTTGAATTGTATCGTATAAAACAATTAAATTTTTACGACGATAATTTGTAAAATATGCTTGAAAATGATGTAATAAAGGTTCAATAAATTGTGAAATTAACTGAGGTTCTGAACATTCAATAAAATCTGAAAGTGAAGAACATGCACTTTCTTGAACAATTTTCTTTTTATCTAATGCACAATCCATAATTGCTTGGAATGTTGGTTTAAAATAACTAGAGAATGTACCACCATTTATTGCTTCTGAGCAAACCCAAGTTGAATATCTACTTAAAGTCCAACAAGCAATTTGACGAACACGTGGTTGTTCATCTTTTATTCTATCAACTAAAAATGGGATTAATTCAGGTAATTGATCAGTTGCATGTTCTAATGCAGCTTCTGAAATAGCACCTAAAGTTAAGATTGAAGCTTCACGGATTGGCCATTCACTTCGACTCATATTTGTCTTGATAATTGGGAATGAAAGTTGCAAAACTTCTCTTGGAAATAATGATGACAAAGTATCAACTGTTGCAGCTGAACATTTTCTTAAATTCCAGGTATAAGTACTATCAAAATCATCATCATCATCATCATCATCATCATCATCGTCTTCGTCGTCTTCATCATCATTGCCATCAATTTTATTAACATTATTGTTATCATTATTATTAACTTCTCCTTCTTTTTTGTTTAGTTTGTGTTCTTTTGATTTAATCATTTGAGGTTTAATATCTTCATCTTTATCTTCTGAACCATCATCTTTAGCATCTTCAACTTCCATTAATTCAATATCATTTTCATCATAAACCATTTTTTCTAATAATACAGGTATAATTGATTCTAGATAAGGCAAAATCATATCTGGAGGTAAATGACTTGTACTCATTGATAATAAAAATTCATCAGATTGTAAAGCTACAGATTCGTTTGATGATTTAACCATATGAATACACCAAGAAACAACACCTGACCAATGATCAAATAATTTTTCAGGCCATTGTTCTAAAATTCCAACAAAAATTGATGCAATTTGCTTTTGAATTTCTTCACTTGAATTATTTTCTTGACATAAATTGAAAACAATATTTAAGATTTGATTAATATTAGTTAAAATTGTATTTGAACCAACATTAATAAAATAAACTAAACAAATTAAACATCTTGATCTAACTTTTGAAGATATTGAATTATTTGAAATTACATCAATTAATCTTGGGATTAATAATTGCATTGGAATAATTATTGAATTATCATTAGGTAATTTGACTTCTTGTTCTAATAATCTTGCACTATCTTCAGAGATTGAGACCAAAGCTTCAGAAGCACCATCAATTGCATTATTTCCAGCAGCACCTGAAATTAAAGAAATTAAATCAGGTATAACAGTTGGCCAACCTTGTGGTCCAACAGTTCTAAAAACTGCTGATATAATACCTGAAGTAATATGTCGTACAAGTGAACTCTCTGATAATAAACCATGTGGTAATAATTGTAAAATATGATTTTGTAAATCATTTGATTTAAATCTGAAATTTTTCATTAAATCATTTTTTAAATAAATACCTGCAGATGCACGAGTTGAATCATCAATTTCATTAGCTAATAATATATGTAACAAATAGTTATCAAAATCAGGTATTGTCTTAGCTTGAACTAAAGCATTTGTTGCTTCAATTCTAATCTTTGAATCTGATGAAAGTGTTCCTGCAAAAATATGAGCTAGCTGTTGTAAACTAGAAACATCAGGAGCCCAAGAAGACATGACTTTAAAATAATTCTTTACTAAGTTAATCAAAAAGATGAATAAATTATTTAACTAATTATTATTAAAAGTTCAGAATAAACGAAAAGAAAGATTAGAATAAACAAGACAAACAAACAAATGAATCAGTAAAGACTTCAACACATGTAAATTAACAAAACATGTGTGAAGGCAGCTTCTAGGACAAATTTCCACAATCGAATCAATTTCGAAAGCGGAGAGGACAAAAAAAAAAAAAATAAGATCAAATTAAAAATTTCCAAAAAAATTTCCAAAAAAATTTTTAAAAAAAAAATAAAAAAAATGAAATAAAAAAAAAATTAATAAAAAAAATGTTTTTTTTTTTTTTTTTAAAAATTTTTTTAGAAATTTTTAATAACTACATGCCAATAAATATATGTCTATATATTTAGTGTATCATTTAATGCAATAATTCTATTATTATCTTCATCATCATCGACAATCTAAATTACAAAAACTAAAAATATCTGTATCTATATATCATTCATAACCGAAAATGAATGATGATAGCGTATAAATAAAAATGTGAAAAAAAAAAACGATGCGTATCATCTGTTTTATGTGTCCTATATGTTGTTGTTATCAGCGTAAAAAAGTTGTTAAAAAAAATAAATAAGTAGGAAATAACATCATAATTATCACTTCAATTATGAATTTTTTAAATTATAATAATGTAATGAATCACCTTTTGATTTCATCTAACAGTGCATCCAGCTGTTTCATTTGATTAAATAATGGATCAAATATAAGCATAGTTTTAGGATGCAATGTATCATTTTCAATACTTGAATCTGATCTCATACTTAACGAATTTTTCGATTTTGAAAAATCCGATTCGATATCAATACCATCTTTAGATTCAGTTAATTTTGGTTTAATCAAATTCTTTAATTTTAAATCATCACTTAAACAATTAGATCTATAACCTTCCCCTAAACAATTAGTATTTGCCTCATTTAATTCAACATTCTTATGAATTTCAGTATTATTAATAATTTCTGGTGATCTTGAATCAGAGCTTGAATCAATTCCAGAATCAATACCAGATTCAATAAATTCAGGATATGTTTCCAATAAATCATCTAACATTTTTAGACTAGCTAATCTTGTTTCATTAATATTATTATTATTATTATTATTAATATTATTATTATTACTACCACTAACTGAATTCTTATCAGATCTAATTTTAGGTATATTCAATTTTTCGGTGTTTTTTATTTTCCCAGTCTCTACTAAATTAGTACTATTTTTATCATTTGGTAAGCCTTTTTGTAAACTATCAGTTGATTCAGTATATGTGCTAACTGTTATATTATTTTGTGCAATTTTCGTTGGAGTGCTTTCTAAAGAATTTCCATTTGCACTACTTGTAGGAGTTAAATTTTCTGGGCTAACGGAACGTGATTTGTTTCCTTCACGATTTTTGCTTAAATTGTTAAGTTCATCAGTTGAATAATGATAATCAGCTAAATTTCTAATCATAAAATTTTTTCTTTTTTTCGGTATAACTAATGGTTTTGTAGAATTTAATAAATTTGATTCTGAATTATTATTGATAATAATATTGTTATTATTATTATTATTATTATTATTTATAATTTCGTTTGTTTTAATATCATTTATATTATCTTCTATACTATATTCATTCTGATAACCATCTAATAAACTATAAGAAATTTCATCATGTTTAATATCATCGTCGTCATCATCATCATCACTATCATTATTATTATTATTATTATTACTGATACTATTTTCAATATAACTACTACTATCATTATGAATATTATAATCATCAATTAAACTATTATTTTCATTATTATTATCATTTCCTTCAATTGAAAATTCATTAATTTCATCAATTTCATCAAAATCTCCATTATCTTCAATATCAGTTGACTCTTTAAATTCATTAATATCAGCAAATGAAACTGATTTTTTAGGTATTGAATTTGAATCATCAATTTTAAAATCTAATTTTGGTTTTTTTAATGAACCTTTTCTTTCAATATTATTATTATTATCATCATTATTTGCAACTGATAATGAACTATTATTAATTAATTCTGATTCAAGTAATGGATGATTAATTGGATAATCAGTACAAAATAATTTTTTTTCATCTTCCATTTTTAAACCTTTATAACCACCTCTTTCTAAAACTTCATTTTTCCAACAATTTAAACGTGCTAATCTTTCAGTATAAGTTTCTAAAATTTCTGCAGGTGCAAATCCAATTCTATTATCATTAACTTTACGAACTAACCACCAATAAGAATCTGAATCATTTAATAATAAAACTGAATCATCTTTTAATAATGGTAAATGAGAAGGATCAGGTCCACTAAAATCATAAAGTGCATATAATTTTGTAGGATCCAGTTCTCTTGGTGGAGAAGAAGGTGGTGAAGGTAACATATGTTCTATATAATCTGTTAATTTATCATTTGTTATATCTTCCATTGAATTTAATGAATCATTATCATTATCAGTTTCATTCTCATCAGTATTATTATCTTGAATATTATTTTCTGATTCATAATATTTTATATTATCTATTATATCATTATTATCATTATTATCATTATTATCATTATTATCATTATTATCAATTTGATTATTATTAATATTTGATAATTTTAATTTAATATGCAATTTATTTTGTAATTCAGGATCTGTTTCTAAAGTATTTAAAGATAATGAATTAATTAATTTATTATTATTATTATTATTATTACTAGTATTATTATCATCATCATCATCTAATTTTAATTTTGGATTATAAATTACAGTTGATGCAGCTGAAGATGATGAATTAGATTGAGAGTCTGGGTCTTTTAAAGAAGGTTTTGAAAATGAATTAGAAGAAATTTTAAGATCTTTTAAATTATGTAATGAAAAATCATCTAAATCATCATCATTATTATTATTATTAATATTATTAATAATATTATTATTAATATTATTATCTTTTGAATCTAATAAATTATCAACACTAGCAAGATGCAATGATTCTAAATCTTTCCTTGAAAGTCTTGATATTTTTTGTGTATCCATAATGCAATTTATCCTTGTAAAAAGAAAGAAAGATATAAATAAGCAGAAAAAATGATATAAATCAAATTAAATATTGATCAATGCAGAAGTATATATATATAGATGTATTTTTTGTGATTGTGATTGTTATTGTTATTGTGATTGTAATTGTGTGTAGTGTTAATGTATATGAGTTGTATAATTAGATAGATGATAAGGATACAAACAAATAAATGAGAACAACTACAACAACAACAACAACAACAACAAAAGGAAGAGCAATCACAATAAATATAAACAATAAATCTTAGTGTTCCTTGTTAATCCTCCCTCCCTTTTTACTGCAAATTATTTTACTTCTACAGAGAAAAAGAGAAAAAAACGCAAATTCGCTGAGCATTTGAGAGATTAATTTTTTTTTAATTTTTTTTTAATTTTTTTAATTTTTTTTTTTAATTTTTAATTGTCACGACAGAAAGATTGTTGTTGTATTGCAACAACAAATATTACGTAACTTAAAAACTGTGGGTGGAGGAGGAGGAGGGCTTGAAATCAACCACTTTATGGCTTTGTTGTCCTGTTTCATTTCATTTCATTTCATTTCATTTCATTGCCTGCCTTCACAAATTTACATTTTACACTGCATTTCTATTTTTATATTCTACATTTACTACATCTTATTATATTCAATTTCTTATTTACATATTCTTACGCTACGCCTTACTCCCCCCATATTTTTTTTTTTTTTTTTTGCTTTGTTTGATTTATAATTTTTTGCTAATTATTTAAAATGTCTTATAATGCTCCTCAAGGTCCACCACCAGGTCAAAATCAAAGTTATTATCAGCAACAAGATAAAGGTATGAATTATCAACAACCACCACCACAAGGTTATTATCAACAACAACCACAACAAGGTTATTATCAACAACAAGCTCCACAACAAGGTTATTATCAACAACAACAACCACAACCTGTTTATGTTCAACAACCACAACCTCAAACTAATAATAATGATGATTGTTGTGCTGCTTGTTTAGCTGCACTTTGTGTTTGTTGTACTTTAGATGCATTATTTTAATTGATTAAAATTATTTATATTTAATATTCTCTCTCTTTCTCTCTATATCGGTTCTAAATATGAAATATGAAATATGAAAAAAATAAAAAAAAGAAAAAATTAAAAAAGGAAAATCATTATTTATTGACTAAAAACTACTATTTTATTTATATACTCTTCAATTTGTTCCATTATAATATGCTTAAATAATAAATAATTCCAAAATTGTATTATTAATTAAATACTAATATAAAATAGCAATTGACATTTGATATAAAATCCCTTTTTTATTTCTTTATTGTTTTATTTTCCTTATTTAATCATTTGATTTTAATGCTCTATATCTTTGTTTTATTAATCTACATTATATATATAAGTTATTTATTATTTATTTAATCATTAATTAATTAATTAATTAATTAATTAATTAATATCAATCTATATAATTATTAAATAATTTATATATTATTAATCTTTTTTTTTACTCTTTAATAATTCTAGTCTCTTGTGATAAAATATCATCATCATCATCATCATCATCTTCTTCTTCTTTTTCTTCTTCTTCTTCTTCCTCTTCTTCTTCATCATTACTATCATAAACTAGACTAACAATTTCATCATTATAAACTCTATCACCCTTATTTAACATTTTCATACAATTCTTAATTATTCTCATATTTCTCTTTATTTCAACACTTTTTAATCCTTTCAATCTTTCATCAAATAAATTAATATCTTCATTTTTATATTTATCTTCATTATAATCTTGGTCTGAAATTATTATTTTAGAAAATAAATTATTCATTATTTCAAAATTTTCCTTATATTTATTTAAAATTTTTAAACTTTGTTTCATAAATAATTGATATTTATTTCCTTCTTCAATTAAATTTTCATTTATTTTAATCATATCAATTTCTTCATTCTTTAAAAATTCTTCCTTTTTAAATCTCCACATATCCCGATTATTATTAATATAATTAATATTTTTATAATATAATATTTCAATTGTTAATTTCTCAATTATTAAATTCTTATCTTCAATTTTTTCTTTTATCAGATCATTTAAATATTGAAATTCTTTTGCATCCCATTCAATTTTCTTTTGATATTCTTCAATATATTCTTTTAAACAAAAATTTTGAAATGTTTTATTTAACAATTCCTCTTGTATATCAATATAATTCTTAATCCCATTTGATTTAAAATTAATTGAATTATTAATCTCAATAATATCTCCTTTTTTATTAATTATAAACCTCTTTCGAAATTCATTATAATTTTCAACAATTTTATTAACTTTTTCAATTTGTTGTTTTAATTCTTCATTTTCAACAATTAATTGAATATTTTGATTCTCAATAATTTCATTCCTTATAATATATTCTTCACATTTTTTAATTAATTTATTATTAATATCAATATTTTCTAATTCATTATTATTATCTGTAATATTCATCCATCCTAAATTTCCCATAACAGATTTAATATTACAACTATCTAAATTAATACTATAATTATCAATCTCATTATTATTCTTAAAATTATTACATGAAATTCCATCATCAAGATTAAAACCTTTAAATTTAATCTCTTTTTCAAACCATAATTTTATAACTTCTTTATCTTCTTTATTTAAATAATTCATTTGAGTAATACCCCATGATGACCTTTTACCAAAAAATCCAATACATAAAATAACAGAAAAATATAAATATATTTGATCAATTAAATCAACTAAATCTAAAATCGTTAATTTAAAAATTTCTGATGATATCTTATTCTTTGATAAATATAAATCTTGTTCAGTATGCTTTTTATAATATATATTAATATTGTTTGAATTATTTAATAATATAGATCTTTCCTCTTTATCATCAAATTCATCTATTTTTTCTTTTTTAAACTCCCAAGATGACAAAATATCAATATCTATCTTACTAAGAAAATTATTTAAAATTTGAATTGGCTCCTCTTCAATTTGAAAAGTTTCTGCAGATTCAAAATTACTAATATTTCTTGTTTTATTGATTTCGTAATAATTTTCAAATTCAATTGACACATCTAATAAAAATCTTTCAATATGTGATTTTCTAGAATTTGTTCTTTGCTTAAAATTATTTATAAATGTATTACAGGTTTCTAATTCATTAACTGCTAATAAATATTTTAATATAGCATTATGAAAGTTTAATGTTAAAAAATATGCTATTTTGGTGTGTTTTGGGATTTCTAAAATATCAAATTCTTTCAACTATTGCAAAAAAAAAGAAGAAACAAAAAAAAACAAAACAAAACAAAACAATCAATTATAAGTATCGTGTTAGTTTATAAATATATTTCTTTATTAAATATATAAAATATACAATTTGAATCTAAAAATAACTTAAACTTACCCAAGTAATGGTTGCAGATACAATTGCTATCTTATTCTCTAACTCCATTTAAAGTTCCATAAAAAATCATACAGTAATATAAGAGTAGGATTAAATATAAATATAATAGAAATAAAGTTAGAAATCAAATACATTTACTGAAGATAAACTTTGTTTAATCCAAACAATTCAGATAATTGAAAAGGGATCATTAAAAATACATGTATTATGTTATAGCAATTAAAAGTGCGATAGTCGATTTTTTTCCTATTATGGCAACTTTTATATAAAGATAATGCGTTCGTTTCCTTTCATGATAGCTTTTGTTCCCTTATTATTTTGTTTTCATTTCATTACTATTTTCATCTTTTTGTGCAACTTTCTTTTGATATTTTCTTGATTTCTTCTTATTCTTCTGCTTTTCATTATCATTATTTTTTGGTGTATTTTTTGTTGAATCTTTCAAGGCATCATTGGAATTATTGCCTTCAGCAGCATTCGCTTTTGCTTCTTTCTTCTTTTTGGCTCTTCTATTTTTTCTTTTTCTTTTCTTTCTCTCCTTTGACTTTTCAGCCTTAGTTTTACTCTCGTCAGTTGAAGAAACTAAAGATTTATCTTTAGCATTTTTGTCATCCTTTACTTTTGATTTTTTCATCTTCTTGAATTTAGCTTTCTTAAAAATATCATTAGGAATATGTATTTTACCTTGTGATTCAATTGCCTGTATATATTTCTTATATACAGAATTATCTTTTAATTTTCCGTTAAAAAAATGCCATTTATCAACATTTAATTGTCCTAATTTCTCAAAATCTGGCATGGCTTGATAAAATGATTTTTCAATAACAGGTGAGTATATTTCTTCTTCTTCTTCTTCTTGATTTCCTTCTTCATTAATCCCAACCTTATCTTTCTTTATTTTTTCATCACTTGTATTAACATTATTAGCTTCTTTATTATCTTGTTTACTATCTAGTTTATCATTAACAAAAGTCATTTGTTTGATTTTACGACCAACTAACATCATTGCACTTTCATCAGAACAATTCAAATAACATCTACTACGAACATTTGGCTCAAATTGATTAACTGGATAATAACCCTTTACATAATAATATTCAGTGATCAATTTCTTAAAATCTTCATTTTTTTCTTGAATTTTCGAAATAAACGATTCTTCAGTTAAATTTGGTGGAAGATTTCTAACTGTTAACTTAAAAACTGGTAATCTAGGTATTTTCGCCTTTTCTCTTTGTTCTTGCAAAAATTTACGTTTCTTTTCTTTTTGCAACTGTCTCTTTAATCTCTTCTTTTGAATTTTAGCCTGCAATATAGATCCCTTTTCAGTTTCAGTATTAGATTTAGCTGCTGTTGTTTGAATTTGTTTTTTCTCTTTTAGGTTAGATGAATTTTTTTCATTTTTATCAGTTTGTTTTTTATTACTTGGTGAAATCTCTTCATTAGAGTTTCCAGACTTCGATTCTTTCTTTATTTTTGGCTTTTTCTCTTGTGGCTTAACTTTTATATTTTTGGCTTGCGCTTGTGTCTGTTGAGGTTCTCGTTGTACTTCATTTTTTGAACCTTCTTGATTAGATGGCTTGCTTTTATTATTTTTCTTTCTATTTCTGAAGTTATTCTTCTTCTTTTCACTTTTAGTGGAATTTGATTTAGGATTAGAATTAGGATTACTATCCTTTTTTTCAGCAACCGCAAGTTTATCACTTGATGACATAAGAAGTGAATCTCTTAGATATTATACAGGTGACCTTTACCGTACTGAAAATGTATGGTAATACAAAAAAAAGATCAACTTTAAAAGAAAGGTCTACAAATTAAATTAAACTGACCGAAATTCTTTTTTGAGCGCCAGAAAAAACGTTAGAACATGTATCGACAGTTTGCTTTCAAGCTCTACAAATAATAGAAGGAATCAATTTGTATACTATTTTACAGATACCTCTATACCCATCGGTGTTATAACATATAAGATAAATATATATCTTACTTTACAATACTAATTCGGTCTTAAACATTTTTATGAAGAGATTATGAATATCATGAATTGTAGCAAGGAATCAATAAATGTTGTTAGTAATTAACGTAAATTTCATGGGTCAGTCAATTTAGTGCGTAATTCTTTTCTTGAATTTATTCGTGTTTTCAAACTTCAACTTTTAAAGAATACAATAAGTTGTAGTTATAATGTTTATTTTTCATTCTCTTTTTACGAAAAAAACTAGAGTTCATGATGCAACAAAGCTATAATCTTGATAAATTTTTTGCTGATCTTGATGCTACAATAAATAATAACAGACAGAGATTTTCATTCCAAGAATTATTTTCGATTAATTTTGTTAAATATGATGCAAGGCGAATTGCATCTTTACAATTATCAATTCAACAACTAGATGATAAAATGATATCTGATTTAATAGAAAATAATGCAACCATTAAAAAAATATCATGGCCTGCATTTGAAAATTTTGTTCAATTTTATTTGATATGTATTAGAGATTTAGATCCATGGTCCATTATAAATTCAATCGATTTAATGATATCTGTATTTGAATGCCAATCATTTTTGTTTAATCCAAAAAATAGTTTCCATGAACGAATAACTAAACAAATGATTCCATATTTTGAGGAATCGATGTCATTGATGATTCCATTATCTTCATTTATCGATATTGAATCGATGCATATTCATAATAGAATCAATGATTTCCCAAGATTAACATACATTTCAACTATATTACTAAAAGCATTAAATAACATGCGTTCTAAACCAGATTTAAATAATTTCGATAATATAGATATTATTGGATTATTATTTGACACATCAACTAATTTATGTAATATTTATTACAAAATTGGATCACCAATGCTATGCGCTAATGTTTTTTCTAACATAAATATCTTAAATTTAAATAAAAGATTTGTTTCTAAATCAAGACTAATAAAATTAAGATTTATAATGGGTAAATATTATTTACATCAGTCTGAGTTTTTACAATCATTTATTCATTTAAATGCGTGTTATAAAGCATTACAATTAGATTCTTGTCCCATATCTAATATTACTAGAATATTAAAATATCTTATACCCGTTGGTTTGATAGTGGGAAAGGTCACAGATATAAATAAATTACGTGGACTAATGAGAAATAGAACGTTAAATGAGAATGACTATTTAAAATTGAATACAATTTTAAATATTTATGAACCTTTGATAGAAAGTTATAAAAGTGGTAATTTTTTTGAGGTTTATCGGAGTATTTCAAATAATGAAAAATATTGGAAAACTATTGGACTATGGATTGCAATGTTACAAAGACTGCGTATTTTAATATTTCGTAATTTATTATTTCAGATTTGGAAATTTAGCAATTCAAATTTGAATTACGAATTGATTCGTATTGGACTAACAGAAAGTTTAAAAGGTACTGAACAACTTAATGTTGTTTATCAAATTAAAAATGATATTAACGAACCAATTGATAATATATTTATTGATAATTTGTTGACTGCACTTACATCAAGCGGATATTTAAAAATGAAAATTACAGCAGATAGAAATACCATCTTAAGTAAAAAGGATACTTTCCCTGATATTTTTACTGTTATTTCAGGTCGTTTTACTACAAATCCACGTGAAGCATGGTTGGATAATTAATTTTTATAGTTTATAATTTCAGGTAAGCATAGAAATAAATTATTGTAATTGTATATTAAAATTGTCTAGCTGATAACATTATAGCTTATCACAAATCATATATAAATCATAATACTGGCATTATTTTCTTTATTTATATCACGCATATAAATTTTTGCCGATAAAAAAAAAAAAAGTTTCAGAAATATCTCTGAGCATGCATGAACAACCAAGGCCAGTGAGTGAACTATTTTCTGGTTTCAATATCAGAATAAGCTTTTCATTTTTTACTATTCTTCTTAATATTAAATTGTTTTAAAAGTTTATTTGTGACCAATAAGGCCAAACTACGTTATAGTCAGTAATTTTTAAGATGGCTGAGTCTAACGGCAAGGCCGAATTATTTACTCAATTAAGGGATGCTTCATTGAGAATCATTGAAGGATTTCAAACTATAATTAATATTGCACCTGGTATAAAACTTTATAATATTTTACTTGAATCCAAAGATGATATATTCTTAAAAAGCATTATGAACATACCTGATGATGTTGAGTTAAGTAGCAAAGAAATTAAATTTGCTGTTTATTTGAAAAAATTATATGAAAGTGGAGATTTGCCTTTAGTTGATTCATTAATAAAAGGTAATTTAGATGATGTTTTAGATGAAAAATCAAGTTTATTATCAAATAAAAAAACTTTTATTTTTAAAAATGAAAATACTGAAGGGAAAGAAGTTGAAAATGCAGAAAATCCACCATTATCCAATTCAACTAAAGAATCACCAATAACTGAAACAAACAATGATAATGACAATGACATTGGCATGAAGAATGGTGTTACTAGCTACAATAATCAAGTTGCCGATAGTGAGACCAATCTTGGGGCTAATGCCATTGAAGAAAATGTTATTGTTAATGATGATGAAACTAATGTTATAAATCATAATGGTGATCAGGAAGAAGAAGAGGAAGAAATTAGTGAACTTTTTACACATGTTGCTAAAGTTAGTGAATTTAATAATCAATACTTAAATGAAAAAATTGATTCAATTTATAAAAGAAATAGAAATTTTGATATTTTTAAAGAAGACCAACCACCAAAATTACCTGATATTAATACACCAGAATTATTAGCTAAAGTATTTACACATCAATCAGTTATGAATTATCTGAATATACCAGAAGAGTCTAAGATTCATTCACATAATGAAAGACTGGAATTTTTAGGTGATGCATTTTTACAATTTGTTATATCAATTATCATATATGAAAAATTTCCAAATTTTAGTGAAGGTCAATTATCAATTTTAAGGTCGAATATTGTTTCAAATAGTAGATTATTAAAATTATCACAAATTTATGGATTTGATAAGAAATTAAGAAAAAATTTTAATGATTCATCAATTTTGACAGGTAATAATAAACTTTATGCTGATGTATTTGAAGCATATTTAGGTGCGATTGCCGAACAATATATGATGGAAAGCAAAGAAGGTGAAACTAATATTAATAATTTTGTTAAAGGTTGGTTTGAAGCTAAAGAATGGCTTGAAGAATTATGTGAAGATCAATTACGTTCATTTGATCCATCAATTGTATTTAAAATGCAATATTCTAAATCAAGTAAACAAGATTTAAGATTATTATTAGGTCAATCAAATGTACCTGATTATATTAGATGTAATATTTCTAATAAAAGAATACTTTCATGTGTTAAAGTTGCTAAAAAAGTTTATGGATATGGAATTGGTACAAGTAATAAAGAAGCTGATTCAAGAGCTGCAACAGATGCAATGAGTAATCCTGGTATTAGGAAAATTTGCCCTGATATTTTATGGAAGAAATTTGAAGATGGTGTAGGTGTTGATAAAAATGGAGCATTAAAATTTGAACAGTATCCAACTAAGGTAACTAGTAAAGAGTTAGATTTATTAAAGAGAGAAATTGCAATTAAATATAAAAGTGGTGATATTAAATTATTAGCATCGAAGAATAATCCAATTAGTTTATTAATAACTGATAAAGAAAGGAAAGCTGTTTCTAATGAATTATATGAAAAACATTCAATTTCTAATACTAGTGGTGAAATTTTAGGATCAGAGAAAGGGAGTATATATGGGGGTAATAGTAATAATCCTGATAGTGGAGAAAGCTATAGCGATAATAATAATAATAATAATAAGTTGAAAAGTAAAGAAGATAAGAAATATCCAACTAGTAAATATTATAGTAAAGAATATACGATGGGAAGAGGTGGAATATTTAATGAGGAATATAAAAGAGTTACAAAGAAGGGTAGTAAACATTGTGGTGGAATTTTTAGGAATATTGAATATACTATAATTGAAGATAGTGAAAATAATTGTAATTCTAATATTACTAGAACTATATTATGTCATGAAGTTTTAGTTAAATGTGATTCAATTGAAATGGATAGTAAAAATCGTATGAATGCTATATTTGCTAGACGTGGTGGTATACCAAGTTATATTACATATAAGACCATTGATGATAAATTTTTATGTGAGATGTGGTTTGGGAACAAACAAATTGTTAGTTATGGATTAGATAAGAATAAGAAATTAGCATCACAAAAGGCAGCAATGCTGGCATACAAAAGGGAGGAATATTACGGATATTCATCTGACGAAGATATTGTTGTTGATGATGAAGAGGATGAAGCGGATGAAGAGGATGAAGCGGATGAAGAGGATGAAGATGAAGATGAGGATGAGGATGAAGATGAGGATGAGGATGAGGATGAAGATGAAGGAATTCAATTCAAAATGGAGTATAACCAAAAAGGATATTATCAAAAAAATGGTAAATTCAGAAAGGATTGTAGTAATAGCAATAGTAGTCGTGGTAGTACTAAATATAATCATAATAAAAAACATCATAGTAAAAGAGACTATTCAGATGATGATCCATCATCTGGAAATTCAGATTCTTCAGAATCAGAAATAGAATCAGAATCAGAATCAAATTCAGAAGCAGAATCAGTATAAGATTCTGATTGATTGAAATGTAAAGTGAAACTAGATTACCTTTTACAATTTATTTTTTAGTTACATGAATTATTATTCTGTTTTTATTTGTACAGTATATATAATATATATATATAATAATAATAAATAATAATAAATAATAATAAATAATAATAAATAATAATAAATAAATAAATAAATAAATAAATAAATAAATAAATAAATAAATAAATAAATAAATAAATAAATAAATAAATAAACCTATAAAACCGAAAGTCTAGAATTAAATTTTGTATGAGCATGAGCATGAGCATGAGCTATTGAAAATTTTAGTGGCAAAATGGAAATAATGTTATAATTAAAAGAAGTAAAGTGTAAACAAGAGCGCTGCGCTGTTAATTGTTTATTGTTTATGTTGTGTACAGAGAGAGAGAGAGAGATGATTCGCGTTATTTAAATTAACAACACACAAAATTGAAATTTCGCTCATTTGTTTTTGTTTTCATTTAACTGTTTTTGTAATCGTTATTCTTTATTAATTGTTTGTTATGCCAACAGTGTAAATTATTCATAGTAACCATTTATAATTTAATTGTTATTTATCCTAGAAACAGGATCAATGTTTTTTTTTTTTTTTTTTTTTTTTTTTTTTTTTTTTTTTTTTTTTTATATAAATTAATAATTTGAATATTTTTTTGTCATTTCAGTTTTCTTTTTATTAATTCAATTTCCACTTTTATTTTTTTCTTTCTTTCTCTTGTATTACAACACTACTTCTTTTCTTTTCCTCTTTATAAAAAAAAATATTCTCTCTTTTTTCTTTTCTATTTTATCACTCAATAAGTCATTCGTTTACTACTACAACTTAAGAAGATTATAGAACTCATTTTCACTCGTTTTATTCAATTCTTTGTTCAATAAATCTTATATAAAAAAAATAAACATATAAACATATAAACATATAAATTTAAAATTTTTTAAAAATGCAATTCTCATTAGCTGTTTTATCAGTTATTGCTTCCGCTATGGCTGCAACCGTTCCATCATCTGCTTGGACTACTTTAACTCCAACTGGTACATCTCCATCATGTGGTGTTACTAAATATGCTTCATCTTTTGGTATTGCTATTTCAACAATTACAACTGAAGTTAATATTAAGGCAAAGAGAGAAGTTGCAACTCAAATTGGTGATGGCCAAATTCAAGGTACTACTGCTACTACTGAAAAAACTGAAGTTTCAACTAAAACTTCAACTTCATCAACTAAACATATTGGTGAAACAACTGAAACTACAATTTCAAATGCTGATTACACAATTACTGAAGAACAAACTCTTTATGTTACTTACAGTGGTTCATCAGTTATTGCAAGTGCTGCACCTAATCCACCTGTTATTATTACTCAAATTGGTGATGGTCAAGTTCAAATTCCAAATCCAACTCCAATTGTTACTGAATCTTATATTATTAAATCAAGTGCTGGTTCAGAAACTACTTCAACTACTTATTATCCAATTACATCTTCATCATCTTTCTCTTATAGATCAATTTCTTCAAAATCTATTCCATCTGCTTCATCTTCATCTGCTTTATCTTCATCATCATCTTGCCCAACTGGTAATGCAATTGCTAAAAAAGCAACTTGTAAAAATGAAAATGATTTAGCAATGACTTTAGAAGATGGTATATTAATTGATTCAAAGGGTAGAATTGGTTCTATTGTTGCAAATCGTCAATTCCAATTCGATGGTCCACCACCACAAGCAGGTGCAATTTACGCTGCTGGTTGGTCCATTGATGATGGTCATTTAGTTATTGGTGATGATCATATTTTCTGGGAATGTTTATCAGGTACTTTCTACAATATTTATGATGAATCAATTGGTGATCAATGTATTCCTGTTGTCTTAAATGTTGTCGATTTAGTTGATTGTTAAATCATTAATTATTTAATTTCATAAAATTAAATTACAACAAATTATTACTTCACTTCTTTTACCTTTTATTCAAATGATACCACTTCATTAAAACCTTTACTTATTAAATAGACTAACTATCGGTTAATTTTTCTTTTATAATTTGATACCTTTTATTTCGCAATTAGCATTTTTAGGTCTTTTTGCATGTTTATGTTCTTATGTAACTAAACTATATAGTAATAAACTTATTTCGAAAAATGTTAAATCAATCATTTTATGAAAAACGAAAAATTAAAAAAAAAAAAATATCTCATGTTTTCTTCGCTAATTTGATTTGAATGTATATTTTTCACTTGCTGTTTTTGGTAGTTTTCTCAGTCCAAACATTTTTCTTCATTAGTCTTTTACTTGATTTCTTTATTTCTACTTATCTCTGTCTATAATAATTTAAAAGGTAAAAATGTCTAAAGCAATACAAAAGACAACATCATTTTATTCTTGGCGTGCTGTCTTGATATTTTCAGCATTATTTGCCAAATTCATATTGGCTGTTCAACCTTCCTATATTCATCCTGATGAATTCTTTCAATCTTTTCAAATATTATATAACGATAATTTACCATGGGAAGTAAAAGATAATAACAATATTAACAGGTCAATAGTACCTTTGTTAATAATGAACTATCCCTCCATATGGATAGGTAAACATCTTGGCTTAACAACATATCAAATCTATTTATTTGTTAGAATTCAACTTACAATAATTTCATGGATAATTACAGATTGGTGTTTATATAGATTGGTTCCAATGAAACATGAACGTATCAAATCAACCCTTTTCACAATGACTTCATATCTTACATTAGTTCATCAAACTCATACTTTTTCTAATTCTATTGAGACATGTATTTTATTACCAACACTTTATTTAATCAATGATATTCGTTCATATTTGGAAATTAATTCTAAAAGTAATTATTCCTATAAAAAATTGATGCTACTAGGATTATTGATTTCATTTGGTATTTTTAATAGGATTACATTTCCTGCTTGGATATTTTTACCAGCATTTTATTTGTTTAAATTTTTTTCAAATCATCCAATTCGTTCTTTGATACCAATTTTTGTCTTTTTATTGACATCTTTATTAATAATTGTAATCGATACTTCATATTACAAATCTCAAAATTATCAAATTGCACCATTAAACAATCTATCTTATAATTTAAAATCTGAAAACTTAAATATTCATGGTATTCACCCACGATTTACTCATATATTGATTAACTATCCACAAATGGTCGGCCCTTTAATATTTTTAATTTTTCCATTTACTAAAAACTATATTAAAACAACTACTTTCATGGCAACAGTTTCAGGTTTTCTCATTTTGTCTATCTTTCCACATCAAGAATTGAGATTTTTATTACCATCGGTACCATTGCTATCAACTTTAATTAGCTTTTCGAATCCATCATTTAAAATTTTGAGTAGATATTATAGAACTGCATTCTCAATCTGGCTTATTTATACAAGTATTATGTCTATCTTTTATGGATTATTTCATCAAGCTGGAATATTACCAGCTATAAATGAATTAAATTCTAAAACTTTTGAAGAACCTACAACATTAATATTTTGGAGGACTTATCCACTACCAACTTGGATGATAAATAAATCCAAATTTAAAAATCCAAATTATATTTCTAAAAATGATGATAATTCAATTGATTTAGATGAAATAAATTGTGATGAAAATTATATAATTGATTTAATGGGATCTTCTGTTGATAAATTGGATTTAGTAAATCGAAAATTCCTTTCAAAATGCTCAAAAGTTAACCATACATACTTAATAACCCCAATTAATGCAATAATAAATTTAGATCAATCCAATTATGATGAGCTTTGGTCAACATTTTGGCATCTAGATCTAGATCATTTCGAATACGATATCAATGGATTGAAAACTTTCACACCTGGACTTGGATTATACAATCTTTTATAGCTAATATGAAGACAAATATTAAAAATAGATATATATATATATATAATTTTTTTTATAAATTAATTATGATTTTAGTAATGATATTGTTAATATATATAATACATGGACTATTTATAGAAATCAAATTTGTCTACTTCACTACCTGATTTCACTTGAGCTGTATATGCTTCCTCTAAATCACTCTGTATTATCATATATCTATTCTTTCTAACAGCTCTAAGACCAGCATCTTGCATAACTGCTGCAATAACAGCACCACTTAATGGATCATTTCTCATAATTAAAGAATCTAAATCTGCTTCTGGAGCAATTGACATTTTTGAAGCAATAGTACTGAAAATCATACGTCTTTCTCTTCTATCTTTTAAAGATGGGAATTCAATTTTTCTATCCAATCTACCAGGTCTTAAAAGCGCAGGATCTAATGTATCTGCTCTATTAGTTGCCATTATAACTTTCACATTAGTTGCTTGATCAAAACCATCCATTTGTGTTAATAATTCAATTAAAATTCTTTGAACTTCTCTATCAGCACCAGTTTGAGCATCAAATCTCTTAGTTGCAATTGCATCAATTTCATCAATAAAAATAATTGATGGTGCATTCTCTCTAGCTAATCTGAAAACATCTCTAACCATTCTTGGACCTTCACCTAAATATTTTTGAACGAATTCAGAACCATTAATTCTGATAAATGAAGCAGTTGAACTATTCGCAACTGCTTTAACTAACATTGTCTTACCAGTACCTGGTGGTCCATATAATAAAACACCTCTTGGTGGATCAATACCAATTTGCTTATATAAATCAGCTTGAACTAATGGTAATTCAACTGCTTCTCTAATTTCTTGCTTTTGCATATCTAAACCACCAACATCATTATAAGTAACATCTGGTTTTTCTTTATCACCAACTATAGAAATTGAAGAATCTGCTTCAGGTGATAAAATGTCAACTAAAGCATTTGAATGACGATGTAAAGCTACTGATGCTGCAGGTTTAAGTAATTCTCTATCTAATGTTGATAATATTTTTACAACATAATTTGAACCTGTCGTTGAAGACACAATACCTGTTGTTTGATCTATTGGTTCAAGGAATTGTCCAATAACTAAAGGAACAGATTGAATTTTCTTTACTTCCTCCTGAGCTCTAACCAGTTCTCTTTTCAAATAACGTTGTTCATCCTTTATATACTCCTCTTGTAATAAAATAAGTTCCAAACTCTTTTCTAATTTTTTAAGTTTTAAGTAAACATCATCATTATTATTATTGTTATTATTATTGAGCGATCCATTTGCTGTTTTTTCAATAATTTTATCTATCTTTTTATGTGGTAATTCTGATTCTTGGGGTATAATACCGAGTTCCTCCATTTTGTTATATAATTATCGATGTTAATATCTTCTATATAATACTTAATTTTTAAAAAAAACTATAAGAATAGTATTTTTTTTTTGCAGTTTATTCCATCTTTTCAAACATGTCTTTTGCCTTTGCCACCGGCCGCTGAATCATCTTCACAACTTTTTAATTAAGACAGCGCGCTCTATATACATAATGAATTAGGGAAATAAATTATAACAACGTATATCGTTTTCAAGTTATCATTATTTATATTATCGTTATATATTATACTAAAAAATATTTACATTATGTGGTATTTACATGTATCTTAGTATCTACTAAATAACAATATGTCCCATAATTATACCAATTATTGTACTTATAAGAACACTACTGCCAACATAACTTTGAAACTCACCTACTGTAGTATTCAAAGGTTCGTTATTTTTGAAAGTCAAAGGTGTCATAAATCCAATAAATTGTTGTAGCCAATTATTAAAAATTGTGTAATAATGAATGATATACTTTTTCAATGTTATAATATCTAAGCTTCTGTTGGAAATTATTCTGAATGGTGGCAGCTCATTATTAATACTTGTATCTAAATGTTGTATTCTTTCACCTTCCTTAAAGTCAGATTCTTCATTATTAACAACTTCTTTTAGCTTTTCACTTTCTATAATAGGAGTAGCAACCTCCAATGCTTTGATTGATTTCTCATTCAGCATATTTAACTGTTCTTTCAAACCTTGAATGTCTAAATCTAGTTTTTCACTATTATGAAATAATTCTTTAACTTTTCCTTCAAAAGAATTGACCAATCTCCATCTTTTGAAAGGCTCAAATACAAATTGAACCAGCAAAACTAATAATAAATTAATACACATGATTAAAATTGTACCCCATGTAGAAAATTGTCGTATTTTGTCAGACCATATCTGTTCTTCATGATACCTATTCATAATTGATCTAATCAATGCGTCATGTGTAGATTCCTGCAAATCTTCTAATTTTTTCAATTTCTCAGTGGAATCTTTGACTGTTTTATCGAGATCATGAGTTGTCATATAAATTCTAGTAAATCTATCCAAGTCAACTGGATTCCAACTATTTTTTCTTTCTAATAATTCATTAACCTCTTTTTGAGAAGATGACCTAAGTTCAAGGGCTTTTTCATGATCAATTTTTGCATTATGAATATCATTTTTGATAATTTTTAATTTTTTTTCATTCTCAACAATAATATCCTTCAGTTTAATAACCTTATTATAACCTGTAATTTCATTTACAACTTTAGATGCAATTTTAATTGATCTTTTTAGTTCATCAACATTATTACCAACCCTTTCACTTAACGAATCTTTCAATTGTTGTTGATCTTTCATTTTAGTTTGATAAAATGTTGTTAATTCCTTTTGTAATTGTTTAACATTCTCACTTTCTTTAACTGTATCAATAATTTGTTTTATATTAAAAATATCTGAATATGTATATGCATTACCTCTATTATCACTCTCATTATTATTGTTAGATTCATTGCTACTGTTCTTATTGAGGTGTTTCTTCGATTTTAAAAGCTCATCTGCTTTCATATCAATTTCATCGCTTGAGGGAAAAGTAGGTTCTGGTTTAATTTCTGAGTTAAGTTTATGATTAGGTTCTTCAACAATACTGCCACCTTGTGGTATGTCAGCCAGGATTTTAGAAATTCTTTGCTGAACATCATTATCAATTTTAGCTGTTTCGTCGTTATCGGGCTTTAAAGATGAGGGGAATTTATCAGAAGCTTTATTATAACGATTAATTGAAACTGTAAAAAATCTTAATTGGGAAACCACATTATTTTTTAACATCAATGTATGTAATCTAATCATCATTGATACTTTATACAATATGATGATATTAACAGATTGTATAACAATTATGAAAAAATAAGTTATAATTGTTAAATAATTATTACCCAGATTACAATTACTCTTTTTGGGTTCAACACTCATTGTGTGAAAAATATTTTGTATGGGCGAGCTGATTTTTCTTTAAAATTTCTCATTTTCGTAACATGTTTTTTTTTTCTTTTTTTTTTTTTTTTTTTTTTTTTTTTTTTTTTTTTTTTTTTTTTTTTTTTTTTTCAAACAATTATTTATGCTTTCAGGCATACTAACATCATATAATACAAAGCAATACTCGAACACGAATGAAAAAGTTTTCATTGAAAAAAAAAGAAACCACAGAAGGTAAGATTAAAAAAATAGGTTCTTTTTCATTAAAGAGCAAAACTAAAACTATAAATGTAAACCATACAAGTGATAAAAGTAATGTACAGATCAAATTATTTCAAGAAGAGGAAGATATTGAAAATGATGGTTCAAAAGAAAGAACCGTAACTATTAGTAATACAAGTGAAATTTTTAGTAAACAGAATGATGATAAAAATATACCATTAGTAATCAAACCATCTAAAAATAATGCAGATTATTTTCAAATTTTTTTAAAGAAACAATCTGAATTAGAGAAGAAGGATATCGAAGAAAAAGAAAAGGAAATATCCACAGAAAATAATCTTGTCTTTGGATTAAATGAAAATACCAACTCTTCAAGCAATGATGAGATAGAATCAAAAAAGAAGCCAGAATTCTCTATCGCTAGTGGTCAAGATGTAACTGATAAAAGTTACCAAAAAGTCCCTGTGTCCAAATTTGGCCTTGCCATGCTTAGGGGAATGGGATGGACAGAGGAATTGGAGAAAGAAAAGATAAAGTCTAACAAGAACAATGTAAAAGTGCTAGAGAACAAAAGAAGTTGTTACCCTTTAGCTGGACTCGGTGCAAAATTTTCTGATGAGGAAAGTGGCGCCGCAAATTAAATTAACCGGTGCACCGGTAAAAATTTATACGCATACGCTGAAGGGCCTTTGACGATAAGGGTTGGAGAAAATACGTTGGAGAGTCAAAGTTTGAAGAGTGCTGCTATATCTTTTTTTCCTAGCTTTTTTTTTTTACATGGTGTAAATTATCAATTATTACTGTCATATCTACACAATAATGTTTAACCCAACCATTGGTGAGGTAGATCCTTCATCCCAATATAGAAAAGATAGTTATTCAAGACCAGAATTCCAATTTAGAGTCATATTCAGACTCCAACAACATTGAAAGTGATATCAATTCAAAAGTTATCAAAATACCAAGAGCTTATACTAAAGACTCTCATTTGCATTCAAAGCGTCAACAAAATCACCAACAAGAAAGAAACAGAAATAATGATCCTAAGCTATATGCCAATTCTTTATCTTTTCGAAGATTGACAGATCCTAGCAAAAATAAAGATGATTTACAATTAGATAATTTAAAATTTGATGAAAACGCAATTTTTGAACAAACAACTGAAAATACTGAATTGGAAAATGAAACTTTAACAGATGAAGATATTGATGATGAATTGATTTACCCAAAAGGTTGGCAACCAAAACTTGTTGTTCTCGGTAGCTTTCTTGCATGTTTTACTTTATTTGGTTTAATGAATGCAATTGGTGCAATTGAAGCATATGTTCAAGAAAATCAATTGGCATCAGAATCGGTCTCCTCCGTTTCTTGGGTTTTCTCAATTTATATGTTTGTCTCTTTGTTCCTAGGATTATTAGTTGGCCCTCTATATGATACTTTTGGTGCAACATATCTTTTACTGACAGGTAGTATTTTTACCTTTGTCGGATTATTTTCCTGCGGGTCAGCAAAATCGATTTACCAATTTATTTTAAGTTTTGGTTTGTGTTCAGGTATAGGTACAGGATTTCTAATGTTTCCGGCTATTTCCACTATCTCAAGTTGGTTTGATAGAACAAAAAGACCATTTTATATTGGTGTAGCTCAAACTGGGGGTTCTGTCGGCGGTATATTTTTTCCGATTTTATTGAGATATTTATTTGACAAATATGGTTTTGAATGGGCATTGAGAATATTTGCATTTTTTAATTTAGGTGTTACTCTAGTTGCAGTTGTTTTAACAGTAGATAGATTAAAAGAAATTAGAATTTTAACAAACGAGCCAGAAGATGAAAGAACTTTTTGGATGAAGTTAAAAGGTTGAATAGATCTTAATTATTTCAAAGATAAAAAATTTATGGTTCTAACAAGTGCTTTATTTATGAAGGAATTTTCTTTATTAATTGTTTTGACTTATCTTGCATCCTATGCAATCGCCTATGGTGCTTCAACTTCTGAGAGTTATGTAATGCTTACAATTTTGAATGTTGCTGGTACATTTGGTAAATTCATACCTTCATATTTTGCCGTTTCAATATGATGATTTTAATGTCAGTTTCGATGACATTAGAATGTTTTATTATCTGGTTACCATTTGGTAAATTCAAATCAGCATTATATACTTTTATTGTTTTGTTTGGATTTGCATATTCTGCAACTTATTCATTAACTGGTGCAACTGTCGGTGCGATTACAACGAAGACCAAAGATTTTGGTGAAAGATACGGATCTGCTTATGCAATAGTCTCATTTGGTAACTTGATCTCACTTCCAATATCTGGTGCCTTTTTTGTTAATAAAACTACAAGTGATTACAATAATATGGTAGCTTTTGCTTCGGCAACTTGTTGTTTAGCTTCTATTTTATTTATCATTTCAAGATATACCATAGTTGGTTTCAAATTAAAAGTGGCAGTTTAATCTTTGTTTTCATAGTATTTGTAAATATATTTAGTGTCAGTTGTTTATAAATAATAATATCCAGATCAGTCTTAACTGTGGTTGGAATTTTCACAATTTTTTGATATATATATATATATATATATTGAAGGCTTTTAGATATTAAAATGAAAATGTGGGGCTTGCCATAGCTTACAAATAGCTTTGAAACTTAAGATTAGTAATAAAAGAATAAAGTATTATTTTATTCAAACAATATTATCCGAGTACTAAGGAAAGGCCACATTTTATTTGTGTAACTTTATCCCGAAAACTGTGGCTTTTTATTTAAAATACAAGGTATTATCCTATCTTTCATAATACTTTAATATTTTTTTTAATCATATAAAAAGCCCTTGAAATTCCTCTTGAAAAATTCAAATTGTATCATGCTAATTTTACGAATTGAAAATTAGAAATTGAATCAACTAAAAGAACCAGAAAAGATAAATGACTACCACTATTATCAAAGAAACACCCCTCGAAGAAAAAACAACTATTGAAATCAATAATGATATTCCCCTTGACGAGAAAATTGAACATTTGATTCGTAACACCAAGGAAATTAGTCTTGTAAGAGGTCTTAAAAAAGACGTATTTCAAGCAGGCCCTGATAAAAAAGGTTTATTACTTTTACCAGAATCTACAAAAAATAGACTCAAAGAAGACGGTATTGATATCGAACAAGGTTATCCAGCTGTTCCAGAAGAAAGCAAGATTCCGGTTTTTCTTGACCAAGCTTTTGCAATAAGGGATTACGATGTACCTTTTGTTGAGAGAGGTGCAAACGCAGATCCGGAAAAGAAGTCATTATTTGGTGCTGCAAAGGAAATCATCAACTTAACTAAAAACGTTGGTACTGAAATTGTTGGTTTACAATTAGCTGATTTAACCGATCAACAAAAGGATGAACTAGCTTTATTAATTGCTGAAAGAGTTGTTGTTTTTTTCAGGGACCAAAAACTTTCACCATCAGCTCAACATAAATTAGGTGACTATCTTGGTAATATCGAAGTGCATGCTCAAGTTCCCCAAGTTCCTGGTTTACCTGGCGCAAGTGTTATTTGGAATGATTATTATGTTACAAAAGGTATGAATTTGAATTTTGCAACAAGTAATTTATCAAATTGGGATCCACTTAAGTATCCAAATGTGGGTAATCAAGGCTGGCACACTGATTTAGTTCACGAAAGACAACCTGCTGGTTATACCCATCTACACTTGGATGCTATTCCAGAAGTTGGTGGTGATACTCTCTGGGCATCAGCTTATGGTGCTTATGATAAATTAAGTGATGAATTTAAGAAATTTCTTGATGGTAAAGAAGCTGTTTACATTTCTGCACACTCTTATTTGGATAGAAATGACCCTTTCAGTGGTCCTAAAAAGATCGAAAGAATTCATCCAATTGTCAGAACTCATCCTGCAACTGGTTGGAAATACCTTTTTGTCAACAGGGGTATGACAAAAAGAATTGTTGGTTTATCACCTGTTGAAAGTGATCTTATTCTTAATTACTTATTCGATGTTTACGAAAAGAATGCTGATATTCAAGTAAGATTCAAGTGGACAAGCACTAAACCAGGTTATGGTACATCTGCGATCTGGGATAATAGAATTTCTCAACATAGAAATGTTTGGGATCATGAAAGTGATCAGCCAAGACATGGTACAAGAGTTACTTCTTTAGCAGAAATCCCATATTTTGATCCTAAATCGAAATCTCAAAGGGAAGCACTTGGAAAATATTTACACAAATGGGAATAGATCTTTTGTTTATTTATTTTACATATATATAATAATTTATATAAATATTTAGTCTTAAATACAACTATTTCAAATTTTATTTAGTTATTGTTTAGTTTTTATTTTGCTTTACTAGTTTATATTTCAAAATTTTTATTTTGGTGCCACACTCTGTTCTTTTCGGCAATTGAATTAATGATGGTACCTTGACTTCAATATTCAACAATCACAATTTTCCTATGTCCGCGTTAAAATGACCCCTTTTCTTCATTATTATTACAGATAGATAAGAGATAAGATATAACTACAAAATATATTTTTTTAAGAATATTTCATGAGTTCACTAAATATGTACTTTTTGTTGCAAAGAGAAAGTCAGATTTAACATGCCAAACTATTGACTTGCTTGTTTTGAAAGTGTCCACAGTTTCTTAACAAGAAAGGTAATTCGCAAAATGTAACGGATAATAAGCCACAGGCCACACTTATCTCTGCAACTATTTTAAGAAATCAAAATTTGAGTTATAGTTTAATCGAGACTAAAATATTGTTTTATACAATAATAAAATTTTATTTTTAATTTCAGTAAAAACTAACTAAATAAAGCATTTTCGGTAGTGTAAAAATGAAATAAGTGTAAAAATAACGAAAAGAAAGGCAAAGAACAGTTTTAAATATTGTGCAAATGTGCAACATTACTTTCCTGAGCTTTTTTAGCATCCCTTCTGGTAAGATAATAAGCAATAGCCGTGAATACTAAACCCAACGCACTTAGACAGGCTGTATAAGTAAAACCAATAAAATATACTGGGGCATCTTCCGAATTCCAAACTAAAATTGGCACCCATGCATTTGTAACATAAGCCAATGTGTTAGTAACAACAACAACAAAATTTCTTTTCATATCATCTTGAAATAACAAACGATTAACCCATGAGAAAATTTGAGGCTGACCCCAAGAAGTTGGAATACCAACAATGAAATAACTTGCCCAATGTAACCCAATAGGAATATTCCATACAGACAAACAAGCACAACCAAAAATTAAACAAATAAAATAAAGAGCAACAAAATAATGATTTAATTTACCCCCTAGAAAATCATGTGTATAAGAGAAAAATAAAGTAACACCAATTGCTGAACCATAAAGAATAGACGGATAAATATTATATTTACTTGATGGAAGTTTTAAATCATATTTCATCCAAGTGGTAAATGTTGGTTGACTAATTGCTTGACATGTGTTGTTATAACATAAAAATAAAACAGGGAATACATAAATATGCCAAGTATTGAAAAAACTTTTGATTTTTGGCCAGGTATACTTTTGTCTAGTGTTCAATTGTGCACCAATTCTTCTTCTTCTCTCTAAAGCAACAAGTTTATCTTGCTTTGTAAAATACCATGCATCAGTGGTAGATGGTGTATTAGGATCCACAAAAATAGTGTAAATACCTATAGGAAAGGAAATAATAGCATCGATAACAAACATCCACTTAAAAGGTGTTAACGTACTATTGGAAAATCTTTTTAAAACAGCTTCTTGTAATGGACCTGAAATCAAACTCGCAGCAACACCAGAAACAGCAAAATATGAGGATCTTTTAGACAATTCAGCTGGGCTATACCATGAACCGACCAAGTATTCTAAACCCGGAAAATATCCAGATTCCAGCAAACCAATAAAAAACCTAATTGCATAAATACCACGGATCTCATCTCTTCCACATGTGATCATTAAGACAGTTAATATTGCCCAGATAATCTCTAACCCACCTAAATAAAAACGAGCTGAAATTCTATGAAGAATTAAATTAGAAGGGATTGCACCAATAATATAACCAACTGTCCAAAGAGTAACCATATAATTATATTGGTTTTTCTTCATGCTATAATATTCTTTCATACCGTTAACATATGCGGTAGATATATTTGACTGATTCAAATTTTTGATAAAATAACCACACATCGAACTTGATAACAAAAACCAATCAAGTTTCATTAAAAACAACTGTTCTTTAGGATGTTTATCGAGACCGTCCCAGAAGAAATGAGCAATCTTAAACCACAATTTATTTCTTTTTCTTATTTCTGCTTCAGTAAGCTCAACGGTTAAATCAATATATGGTTCACTGGGCAACTCATCAACAAGATATTTTTCACTCTCAGCAGAGATACTCTCAGTGTCATTAGAATTTTGGATCTTATCATAGACGAAAACTTGATCATCTTTTAAAGAATAAATGGAATTAGAGTCTGATACAGGCTCAATACATGCTGCTTGTTGGACCATTGTTATTTTTAGTTATCTTTAGGAAAAAAAGAAAATATATCTATTAACAAGTCAGAACATAACTAGGACCAAAGGACTTAAATTTGAAAAAAGTGAGAAAAGTATCTATTTAAATAGAATAAGAACAAATCATTTACTTCTAGAAAAATACATATTTAGGATAACTTAGGAGTTTAATTTAAAAGTATTTTTGAAGTGTTTTGCTATCATCCAATAACCAATAATGAATTTCGGTGTAAGAAATATCGCTTCACATAGAAAAATATTTTACTATGGCTTCTAAGTTGTGGCGGTTGCTGTATTTTTTAATCAAGTTTATATGGAATGTGCAAACATCCTTATCTTTTATGAAATACATTGGCGTTTCCGGCCCATTACGAATTAATATGATTCATTGGTTTATCTCTTAAGTGTGGATATTGATTATTATTCTTGAAATTTTAAAAACCCATTTACATTGTTATAAATAATGGCGGGGTAAATTTAATGTTTCAACTTAATTTTGAATCCCAACTATTGGATTTGAGAAGATATTGTATTTTGATTATAAGTTCCACAATTTGATAAGTTAAACAATGATAATCACCTTCTGATATAATGAACTCTTATGTTGAAATAACTTTAGTGGCTTTCTAATCCCGAAAACAATATAAACTATCTTTAATCAGTAAAAGGTTTGAATTTAGGATTTACAAATGAATAAAAATTTAAGATACCACCAATATAATCAACCAAAAAGGTAAAAAACGGCAATAGTGTCTAAGCTTTTGTAACTGTGATAAAAGTTGAACGGTATTAAAAAATAAAATTGTGGTGTATAAAATAAATTGGTTTAAATCTCTGATTTCTTCCAATATATATTGATATA